>CAUYRH010050460.1:0-110231 GCA_963574655.1 Perodicticus potto
TTCTTTTTTTTTTTTTGAGACAGAGCCTCAAGCTGTCACCCTGGATAGAGTGCCGTGGCATCACAGCTCACAGCAACCTCCAATTCCTGGGCTCAAGTGAGTCTCTTGCCTCCGCCTCCCAAGTAGCTGGGACTACAGGCGCCTGCCACAACGCCCGGCCATATTTTGGTTGCAGCCACCATTGTTGTTTGGCGGGCCCGGGCTGGATTCGAACCCGCCAGCTCAGGTATATGTGGCTGGCGCCTTAGCCCGTTGAGCCACAGGCGCTGAGCCGTTCGTGGGATTTTAAAAGCTGCTCCCTCTTGGAGGCTATTTGCTTGGCCTCATACTTCAGAACATTCCAGACCAGTGCTACTCCAAGCACGACCTACAGGCTGGCACCCGTCTGAAAGTTATTTGTTGCCGGTCAATGATGAGGTAAGAAATTAAGAAATTTGAATATTTTTAGGCCAGAGTAGTGACAGAGTAGCTTTATGTCTATTGGAGCTACTAGTGTTTAAACTGGGTTTTCATTTTGTATGTCTATTTCCTCTTCGTTTTTCTAATAATTCATGCCTGTTATATTTTGCAATTGGATAGAAATTTAAAAATAAAGAACTGGCTCTTTGCCACAAGCAGTTTGAGAAGTATGGTTCCAGACCATTAGTCCTCACCAGGATGTTCATAGTTAAGCAAAGGGAAGCCACAGGCTGTACACTCAGCCCTCCCTCCCCAGGTTCCACCCAACATAACCATTATATCATTAAGTCATTATGTCAGACCAGTCTCTCCTACTGTTTGGAAGGACTTGAGATTGTCTTTTATTCCTGTTTGGATTCCTCACATTTCTCCTGCCTTCCTATCGTAGCAGGTTAAATGAATGAAAGCTGATTCTGCTCTGGGCCCAGGAAGGAAGAGGAGAGGGCAAGGGATCAGATCAGAAGAAGAGAGTTTGGAAAGGAAAAGAATGCTGGAATGAAGCAGGAGCCTGTCCTGAGCAGGGTGTGGAGAGACTGCTGCAGACATCACCGGAGCCCAAGGGGCTGAGGGGGAGGAAAGGCATGACAGGCCTGGGGAAGGGAGGGACAGGGCAGACACTGGCATCTTCGTCTAGCCAGAAGACAGCCAGGCCCTAGAAGGTGAAAGGAATTTCAGGGCAAGTGAAAGGGGATATGAAACCTTTTTACAGAGGAGATGTTGAACACTAGACTCTCATAACCCCCTGAGGCTTTTAAGGCCGAAACTATAAATAAGTAGGTCTAGGAGTCAGGCAGAAGCCCCTGTCCCCATACTGGGGAGGTGGGTTGGAGGTTAAGTCAGTGAAATCAATGCAGACAGAATGAAACATGCTAACTGTAGATGCCGCTTGAGAAAGTGAGAAGTTCTGACTGTCAGGTGAAAAGGAACAAAGAGAAAGACTTGATTACAGCCCAATCAATGGCATTAGCATATTTAAAGATCATGTCAAGAGGAAGATGACAGGGCTCAGAGGGGCAAAATCTTGTGGTGTTTATTATGCAGAGAGAAACATAGAACTGGGGCTCTCTGATCCCTAGAGAATGTTCTCCACAGTGGGGCTGGGGAGGCCTGGCCTAGCCTGGCCTGGCCTGGCATGGGGAAACCTCCTAGAGGACCAGCTGCTTCTTCTCCCTTAGTATAACCCGCTGCTGCCCATGGCCTTTCACTCAGGAATTCTGCTTGCCACAAGAAATTGCCCAGAGGAAGGGACCAAATGCTCCATGAACTTTATCATCTGGCGCACTTCATCACGATGAAGATGATGATGATGATGACAGTGGTAGTACCTATAGCTAAGTCCCATTAAGCTCTTACTATGTGCCCAGCTTTATTCCAAGCCCCTTACAAATATCATCTCATTTAAATCCTCCTACATCACTGGGAAGTAGTGTTACTACCCCCATTTTACAGATGAGAAAATTAAGACACTGTTAAATAATTGTCCTGGTTTATACCATATGTGTAAGTGGAAAAGCCAAGATTCAAACCCAGGCAGACTCTAGAACCTGCCCTACATCAGACTACCCTGCATTTGATTTTGTTGAAAGCAGTAAGTCGGCAATCTGGCTGGTATGTCCATCACTTCTGGGAGTGGTTGGGGTGAGTCAGTGCCCAACTCCAGAGCAAGACCAGCTCTGGAGCACTAACCTACAGGGTTTTGCAAGATTCAGGACTATTTGTTTCACCTAAAAAGCCCAGCTAGTACGGTTAAGCCAATGTGACCAGCTGGCTTCCAGGGCAGTGCTCCTCCCCACTTTGGTGCCCCAAACCCCATTAGGGCCCTGCCCTCCAGGCACTGTGAGCTGGGAATCAGGAGAGGGAGGACTAGGCTCACCAGCTATGGGACTTTGGACAGGTCACCATCCCTGTGTGCCTCACTTTCCTCACTAGACAGTGGGGGGGGCGGGGCAGGGGGATCATGCAGCGTACTGCAATAACTTCAGCTCCAAAAGAAAACCAGTTGGACCCATGAATGCACTGACCCTTGCTCCAGGTGCTGGGAAGTGGGTGGAAGGGAGGAGAGGGGAAGGCGCGCGGGACACTGAATCCAGGGCAGCGGCTGCTAGGTTCCGTGCGATTTCAAAGCCGGCTGACTGCCACTCTGGGGCCTTCTTCCACACACAGTGCTCTGGCGTGCTCTGGCGGGGCTGCTGTTGGCAATGGGGACCTAGGTTCTGAGGGGTAGACTGAAGATTTCTTTACCTCCAGGAACTCTTCCTTTTCAGCGCTGGCAGTAGGAAATAAAGGGAGGAGGATGTCAAAAGTTCTGTGCACTTAGAAGGGCCAGAGAGGGATGCAGCTGTTTCCCAGAGCTGCGGTGGGTACGGGAGCTAGAGAGCCAGCCCAGAGGAAGACTCCTAGGTGTGTGCAGGGGCGGTCACCCCCTGCTCTGAGGGCTCGGCCGAGAGGGGGCGCTGTGGCCTCCCCACGCCCTGCCCTCCGGTTCCGAGCTGCGTTTGCCGCGCTGTAGCGCAATGCACGCTCCGCCGCTTTCAGGTGCTCCCTCGTCTTGCAGGGAGAGCAGCGCAGTCTCCCTACCATCTCCGGCTTTCAAGGTCCGACCCCTTGCCTGGACCAAACTGGGCAGCCTCTCAGTTTGCAAAAATTAATGAATGAATGGACCAATGAATAAAAGCTTGTTCTGCGGAGCTTTCGCGTCTCAGGGCCCAGCAGGCGTGTCAATACCGACGGAGCTGGGGGTCGGACCCAAATCCTGGCCCAGCTGAAGTAGTAGCGAAGGGAACCTCTGGCCAGCAGCAGGGCGGGAACTGTCCAAAACAGAT
Source organism: Perodicticus potto (assembly GCA_963574655.1). Classification (NCBI taxonomy): domain Eukaryota; kingdom Metazoa; phylum Chordata; class Mammalia; order Primates; family Lorisidae; genus Perodicticus; species Perodicticus potto. The sequence goes on from CAUYRH010050460.1 coordinate 3,282, forward strand.
CCCAGTTTCACCCGGTTTGGGCGGAGGCTCCGTTCATTCGGGGTTGCCCTATACCCCAGCTACCTATAGCCTCGCGCTCATAAAATTTCACCTGGACCCCTTCAAGTCCCCCAGAATCCTCGGATTTCCAAGGCCCGGACCTGAAGCCCGGCGGGAGGCCGGAGGCTGCTTCCTTTCCCGCTGCCCCCTTCCTCTCCCCGACCCCCGGCCCCGGCTTCTCCTCGGGCTGCGGCGGCCGCCACCGCCGCCAGCACGCCCCGCGGACTGCCGCAAACCTGGGCTCAGGGACAGGGACTGGCGCCGGTAGGGCGTGGGGAGCCGGCCGGGGAAGGGAGGGCCCCGAGGTGGCGAGGAGCGGAGGGGGGACCTAAGGGGAGGAGAGAAGGAAAGAGGGAGGGACGCGCTAGGCGAGGGGGCGGGGAGGCGCGGCGCGGCGCCGCGCGGACCGCGGGGGAGGCGGCGGGGGCGAGGCGGGCAAGAGGCGGCCGCCTGCCGGGCCGAGTCTGCAAACGGCGGCCAGACTTCCCCGGGAAGGGGCGACCTACAGCCGGGCCGGGCCCGGCCGGGGATCGTGGAGCCGGGCACCTCCGCACCGGGGAGAGGAACCCGGCTACCCACCCCGTGCCGCCCGAACCGCGACTGCCGGCTTCTCTCTGGGATGTCCGAGGGACCCAGGCATCCAGGACGATAACCCCGCGAGCCCGAGGATGGGACGGCACCCTCAGCTCCATCTCGTCAAGGTAAGAGCAAACCTGTCACAGCCCTCGAGCGCGGGCGCCCCAGCCCCGGCAGGCGCGGGACAGGGGTGGGCTGTGGGTGTGATGGAGGAGGGGGAGCTGGGGAGAGCCGCGCATGGGTCCCCCGGAGGCTGGGGTTTGAGGGAAGCCTAACTCCGTCTCTCTGGACCTTTGGAGCCAAGGTTGGGTGGGTAGGGGGAGAACTCGGGTGGAAAAAGGCATCGTTGTGACAAAGCCGCCGGAATGTTGGCGGAGGAGAGGGTCCGCCCACCCTGTAACCTGCTCTATGCAGAGGATCGCTCTAGGTATTCGGGCCGAAGCTTGTTTCCCCTGCAGGGGAAGCGTCTCCCCTGCAGACCCTGGCCCCGGGACGGGTGGCTCTAAAGCTGGGTTCTCCACCCCGCCCCAGCACCCTCTAGTTGGCTCCCCGACTCCGCACTCCCCTCCTGCTCCATCCCCCAGTCCTGGAAGCGCCTTCCTGCCCCTTCCCTTGCGCGGCAGTCTGCAAGTCCGGGGAGATTAATGCAGCCCGCGCCTCCGAGCCCTAGATCAATATCGCAATCTCCCGGGAGGAGACGGTGCATCCGGCTATGGTTGCGGTCGCTCCGCAGCGGCCCGCCGGCCTCTGAGGCGCCGCAGCCCAAGAACGCAACGCCGGCTCTCCAAGCCCGAGCCCCCGCGAGTCCCCGCGCTGCGCGGCCGGTCGGCTCACTCCTGGCCCGGGTCCCGCTACGCGGATCCGGTGCCGGAGTTTAGGAAAGTCGCCAGACCGCGTGTCCAGCGTCCGCCGGCCCAAGTTCTGGGGGCTGCCCGCTGTCAGTTTGAGCCTGGAAAGGGCGGGAGGGGTCCACAGTCTGACCCGCCGCTAGTGCCAGCCGCCTCTCGCCAGCCCGGAGCTCTCCCCGGAGCGCTGGAGCTCTCTGGGTGCAGGCGCGTCAGCAGCGGCGGCGGGAGAGGCTGGTGGGCCTCGGCGCGCAGCTGGCTGCGGGGAAACCCCTCGCGGAGCTGGCCCGGGAACTGCCACGCCAGGATCTCAGGACTCTGCAGGTTCGGTGTGGACCGCCTGAGCCACAAACACAGACACCCGCTTGACCCGGTTCAGGGCATTCAAAAGCGATTACGTTCAAGAGACTTGAGTGGATTTGGGGGAGGGGTGCGGATTGACCGAATTTCATTTTTCCATCAGTTTTTAAACCGACTGTACATATTCCAGCCCACAAAGTGGTTTGAGTTAACCCAAGATCTAAAAATGCAGCTGTTGTCGGTCAATTGAGACGTTACAATTTATGAGGCTTTCCCCAACCTCGCCCTCCCCAAATACGTATTTGTAAGTTGTTTTTTTGAAATGATTGAGGATTGGTCTCATTTGACCCCATTTCCCCTCCCTCTCCCATTATCTGAGGGCTTGGGGCAGCGAACCTAGAGATTATTTTCTGGGTGATCAGGAGATGGGTAAGGAAAGTAAGAAGAAAACATCCAGAGAGCTTGAATAGATGGCACTGAATTGGAATATTTTCCAAAAAGCTTGTGTGTACCGGACCTTGGTCTAAATTCACAAACCAGTTAGACCGAATTCAATCTTTTAAATGGATTCAAAGGATTGAAATGTGGGTGTGGTTTTTTCCCCCACGTTTACAGGAAAATATTCTTTCTTTGGCCTCTCCTAGAATTGCATGCAAATTTGTGTTTAGAATGATCACGTTTTCCTAAAAAAAGAAAAAAGTTCTTTTTTCTGTTGTTGCTCTCAGATACCCTTTATGTCTGGCCTGACATACTCAGTAGGAGCTTAATAAATACTGAATGATTGAGGGGCAGTGAGTGAGTGGATAGCTTGGTTTAAATAATAGCTTATTTTTGTTTATGTAGCAGGGACAATTTGGTAAGCTTTGTTCTACATGTTTTGCAAATATTAACTTATTTAGTTCTAGAAAGTAGGAATTATTCCTGAGGCACAGAGAGGCTAAGTAGTTTATTCAAGGTCATACCACCAGGGATGGTAGGGCTAGAATTCAAACCTAGGCACTCTGATCTAAGGCTTTGTTTTGTTGTCTTTTACCAGAAACTATTCTAAGCCACTTTAATCTCCTCCGAGTTCTGCCAGATGGGAGAGCTGAGGTTGTTCTGTCAGTGTGAGAGTACAAATCTAGGGGAGTTTGGGGTAATGCAAAATCTATCCCCAAGAAGTCAGCCAGTGTTGGGAAAGGATCCCCTTCGGAGCTTATATTGTGGGCCTCTTAATGTTCCGGTTACAGGGTTCTGGGGGAAAGTGTGTGAGACAGATGGCTGTGTGTGTGTGTGTGAGTGTGTGCATGTGTTGAGAGGGGACAAATGAAACATTGTCTCTATCCCCAGGGAAAGGACAGGGGATTGAGCACCTCTGGGTCACTCACCCAGCCACCTGCTGCAAGTCCGCTCAGAGACTCAAGTGTGGCTCAAAATGGTAGGTTTTAGTATCTGTGATGGGTGGAGAAGGCAAGGCCTCAGTAGGTTCTTAAAGAAGAGTGAATGAGTTTTGAGGAGAAAGCTGATTTTATTGCTGTTATTATTCTTGTATTATTAAATACAAGCACTTTAGCAGCATTAAGCAAAGTTTGGAAACCAGAAAGGAAAATTATTACAACCTCACTCTTCTAACCCAGCTACTATATAATTCATTTTTAAAATAACCCCTTGCAGGATTTTTTCATAAGCACACATCTGGGCACAGCCATGGCAAATAGACAGCCCTCTGTCCTGTGTCATAGCCCAGGTCTATACCTTATTATTCCTGAGCCTCTGGAGGGAGACTACCAATGCCTGCTGTGTTGCCCGTGAGTGGATATACTTTGCCATCTCTATATTGGTGCATGTTTGGGCCATTTCCAAGTTGTTTCTTTGATTAAATAATATGGTGCCAGGTTTTCGAAGGGAGCATTGGCAGACGTATGAGGAGGACAAAACAGTGAGGCTAAGGTTGGGCTGCTATGGCAAGCGGGGACAACTGGAGAGGCCAGGAGCAATTAGGGAAGGGGGATGAAAGCCAGGCCCTTGGGATTTGAAATGCCCAGCCATAGAGAGTGGCAGGACTTGGTTGGTCTGGATCTCAAAAAAGCATGTAGATTATAGAAAAGCAGAACAGTGACCCAGAGCCAGTGAGGACAAGCTCAAGTGGAAAATCCACTTCTCACCCTTTCTAGCTTTTGGCTCCTTGGAGAGCATCAGCCTCTAGCTGAGTTCAGCTGCACAGAAGGAGTCTGGGGGTCAAAGGTGCTCCTTGACAGCACCCAGAGTGCCCATGAGCTCTGGCCATGGTGTGACCTAGAAGCGGGTGTTTAGGCACAGGGCTGATAACTTCAGCAGCTATTCCATCATCCTGGGAGTCAGCAAACCTGACTTTGTCCCAGGTCTGCTTCCAATTGGCTGTATAATTTCAGGTGGGTCACCTTCCCTCTCTGAACCACAGTTTCTCTGTCTGTAAACAGGAGTATTGCACTAGATTCCCCGTTAACTTTCACATCTCTGTGAAAGGTCTGATTTTCAAACACTCCTTAGGCTGTGGCCTCACAGATTTGGTTTCCAGCTCTGCCAAAGCTGAAGAACCCTGGTTTGTGGGACTAGGACCTAAGTACTCTCTCTGGGTTTCAGTATTCTGTGTGATGACATAGGACAAAACCTAACTCATAAGTTTGAGGGAAGAACAAAATGAATTAATGCATGGAGAGTACGTGGCACAGAGTTTGCTTTCAGAAAAAGTTGCAAGGTAGCTGCCCGTCAGAGGAAATGAGACAATGCAGGAAAAGCAGCTAGCAGGTCTTGGACTCTCAGTATATACATTTTTGCATCTTTTACCCTTCATAGCACTGGCCCTAATAATCCGTTGCACACAGTAGGCATTTAGCAAATGTCTGTTGACTGGATGGACGGCTTATTGTTGCTTCCTCTGTTTAGCATTATATAATAGGGGAGAAGTCATTGCTATTCCCAGAGGATGCAGATGTCTTGTCAAAACAGAAAGCTGAGAGATGCTCAAACCACCCTGGCAGAAAAGACATCTATGTTGCAGAAAAGCCTAGAACTCCCCCTTAAGCCCACAGTGATTATTAAAAAAGAAAACAACAAATAGCCTCCAGGCACCTCAGTGATTTAGAGAATCCAGTAAGGGTGGAGCCTCAGCCCTGACACTCCAGCCCTTTTTCTGTGTGACCTGGCGCCTTTCTCGGTGAGGTGAGAAGAGGGGTGGGGTGATCTCTCCCAGCTCTGATTCTATCCTAACCCATCCACATATCAGTAAAAGGAAGGGTGAGCGCATTTTGAAGGTAAGAGCAGATTGAGATCTTAGCTGCAGTGTCAAAGCAAAGGATAAGTTTGTTAATTACAGATGAATTCCTGTCCACTTAGGTTCAGAGAGGTCCCTGTTGGCAGAGTCCCTTGGAAATAATGCTATTGAGTATGTCACAGTGGAGCAGTCAGCATCTAAATGTGAGCTTGAATCCTGACTCTGCTCTGAAGTTCTGGGAAAGTGAGGTTATCACTCTGAACCTCAGTTTCTTTATCTGTACAAAAGCAGGAAATAGTACCTACTTTATGGGATAATCATAAGGACCTCAGGAGATGTCAAGTGTGAAATTAAGTACAATCACACAGTGTCTGGCACATAAGTGCTTAATAAATATTAGCTATAGTAGAATCATTTAATTAATCTTACCAACTTTCTGAGCTAAGAAAGACCATCAGAAGGAGGGGTGGCAAGGGGACAGGGTGGAGGAAGGTGCTTGACAATATAGACTTTCCCTGATTGCTTCTCACAAGCCCTAAGAAAAAGGGTTAGAGCCACCAACCAACGGCCCAGCTCAGAGGTCAAAGGACAGGGGACCTGCAACATCTCTGACGTGTAAAAACATTTGACAATGAAAGTAGAAACATGTAGGGAGGATAATACAGGATAATACAAAATGATTCGTTCACTTGTGCAAACAACTAACAGGTTTCTGTTAGGTAACAGATTATTAACCGCTTGTTTTCAGAAGAAGCAATATCTTCTTCAACTAAATTGAAAGGCAAGGAGGGAGGAAGACTTCTTAAATAGGGACAAGTCCCTCTCTTTCTGTGAAATAGGCACATCAGAGTTTGGTTCTAGAAGATAGGTCTCTGCACACAGAACCACTGATTCAGATGCTTTAGCCAAACATATTCGTCAGCAACTGCCCACCCTGCAGACATAAAACTATTTCTGGGAGAAATGAAGATATCTGTGGATACTCTTTCTGCCCTATACACATAGGCAATTTCATACCCCCAGCCCCGGCCCCTCAGAGAGGTGCTTCAGGTGGGTGGGGCATGGAGTGCACACCTGTCCCCTCCTCCTATCCTTCGATTTCCACCCTGCAGCCAGTCTGGCCGCTTCCAAGCCTGCAGAACCAAGGAGGCTGGCATGGTTCTGGGCTGGCTTTCTGCACTACCAGAGCTATAAGGTTTGGAGTCACCTTGAGGCACAGAGAGAACCTTAGCTGAACTTTTTGGTGCATGGCGGTCAGGGCCCTTGGGAGAATTTAGAGAACTTATTGGTCAGTATCCCTGGGAGGTACATAGAGCCGAAGAGCTGGGAGGCAGCCTGCCTGGGGTGCAGGGCTATGGGTGAGAGATGGCTGCCATGTCACCATTTACAAGGGGGACTTTTCTCTCCTTTGATCCATCCCTTCTTCCTTGTTTTCTAGCCTCTTTGGTTGCATGTGCAAAGGCTCCAGGTTTCCAGAAGGTCCCTTCTAGCTCAGTGGAACCCAGAGGGCCCAGCCATTCCTGGAGTAGCTCTGGAACAGAGCTGGGTGGGCAGCGTGGGGCACCGATGGGGACAAATATGTGGCCCAGGGGTGAGGGGCAGGGCTGTGTGGGCTGGAAAAGAAAACTGGGCCCAGGAGGGGTTTGCCTACCCTGGGGAAGGAGCCAGTCTGAGGCCAGTCTTCACACTGTCCAAACAAAGGCACAGTTGGGTGCCAGGGGCCTGCTCAGGGTGGGTGACTTTATTATTATAGAAGATTTGGGTATGTGGACAGTTAGACAGTGAAACAGAGGCAGAGAGAGAGAGAGTAATGGGAAGCAGAAAGACCTGCATGCCTTTCTCAGTCATTCTTGCTTTTTACATCCTCCTGGTTCTGAGGCCAGAGATGGCATTTTCTGGACTACCCCTCTCTCCCTTTCTCCCAAGAATTCCCCCTATCCATCCCTATATTATGCCTGGGACCTTGCTCAGCTGTCAGGAGAGCCCTGGGGAGCAAGGATGTTCTGAGGCCCTGCTATGTGTCAGCTGCTGATGCCTGTCAGTGGATTGAGCTCCCCCACCCTCTGCCCTCCCACTGCTCCCATGGCTGGGCACCCCTTCCCCAGCAGCAGAGTGTAGAAGGTACAGAGCCCGGGGCAGGGGCATTCTCTCTCTCTCTCTCTGTCTCTCTGATACACACACACACACAGGGACCCCTGGGGATTGAACTCCTTTTGCAGTGTTGGTAACATACTAGTGTCCCCACCTGCCACGCCCTCAGAGGCTACTGTGGAGTCAGCACTTCTCTCCTCTAAGCACAGTCAGACCTATGAGGCAGGTGTGCCGCGCTTGCTAGCCCAACGTCAAGGCTGGAGGATTGACTCCCAGAGGTGCAGCTGGACACCCAGAGGGCCCATGGCCTCAGCAGTGGGAGTGGATGGCAGGTTGGACAGCCTCCACCGTCTCCCAGGGCCACCTGTGCCTGACAGGGAGCCCAAAAGGCTCAGCTACCCTTTCCGCTCCCAGGATAGGCAGAGCGAGGCTGGTCCTTCCATCCTGGGTTGGTCTGAGCCCTGCCTTTCCCTTCCCTCCTTCCATCCAGCCCCTTCTGTCCCCATGGCCCCCCAGCTTCTCTTGGCCAGGTGAGTCATTTTACTGAGCTGCTCCCACACCAGGGCAGACATGTGTGACCCCACTGAGTCCTCCTGTTCCGTTCCAGAGGTGAAAGGACCAGACGTTCCCGGAACCTCTTGCTCTTCCTCTTGGGCCCTCAGCCTCAGTCACACTGTTGTCCTTTCTGCCCTGCCTGCCCCAGAGTAGAATGTTCATGTCTGCTGCTCCTGCTGCAGGGGCTTCTGTCCCCCAGTCACTCTGTGCCAATATGCTCAGGTCCCCTCTGTCATGTTCACCAAAGTCTTCCCAAGCCATCCCTACCCCTCCTCCATGAAGCCCTCCAGTCTAAGTCTGTCTCGCTGGTTGTTCCTTGGCTTTCTCCTCATCCCTTCCCCCTGGCATGAGCCTCCCCCTCGGGTGGAGCCTGTGTTCTCCAGCAACATGGGCCTTCCAGCTCCTCAGTGTGTCCCCCAACGGGGGCTGAAACACTCACTAACCAGATCACATACAGACCCGTGGTGACCCACATCGAACACAAGGCCTTGTTCCCAACATAGATTCTGAGCTCTGCCCAGGCCAGGAGGATTTCCTTACAAAACAAAACCCAAAAACTCTGTGTGCCCAGTATCTAGTCAAGAACTGTGCACACAGTAGGTGCACAGTAGATGCTGAACTTAATGGCAGGCCTCTCCTACTCCTGCTTTCCACTCAATGAGTGTATGGAGGTGCTATGACGACAGGACACACAAATGACAAGCTAGACAGATAGGTCCCTGTTCCTCTGCGTGCGGATTTGTGACTCAACAGCTTATCAAGGGCAATGCTGCCAGCACCACTTAGTAACACTAAGCTATGCCAGCGCTGCTCTGTATTCCAACCCCCACCTCTGCCCTGGTCCCCATGGCGCTGGGGGCATTTGTCCATGTGCACACAAAAGTAGCACTTTGCTTCATAAGGGGTTCTGGGCAGGGCTGGTGGGAAATGTCACTAGAGGGAGGTGTGGAGCTGGGGTCTCCAGAGAGTAGGTCCAGGGCACTTTAGTCCCCAAGCAGGGCCTGGAGGGCCCTTGACAGCCTGGGCTTCCCTCCTTGCCACTGCCCTGGTTCTGCTGGTTATGAGGCAGGAATGGCCAGGCGAGGCAGATATGCCAAGAGCACCAGCATCCCTGGCTGCCTCCATGGGATCCTGACCCTCCACCTGCATCCCACCCCTCCAGCTCACTGTGGGCACTGGGGCGAGGGAGGGGTGGCCTTCCCGGATTGCTGGGCCTCTATGGCCTGACTTTAAACAGGTTGTAGGAGTGGTAGGGCTTGTGTTCCTGTTCCCCTCTGAGTGGCAGAGCACCCCTGAGGAAGAAGCACTGTCCCTAAAGCTGACTGGGCACAAAGCCTGGATTTAGAGTTAGCTTTGCCACTTCTTGGCCCGGTGACGTTGGGAAAGTCACACAGCTTCTCTGGGCCAGTGTCCTCTTTACTGGACATTGATGGAGATGGCCTGCTCCCACTGAAGCTTCATAAGGGGACCTCATGCTGCTGCTTTCCTGGGTGGGATCCTTCCCCCAGCCTCTGCTGCCCTCCCCAAGCCTCAGCTTGGGGTTAAGCCTGACCATCACACAGGACCCTCCTATTCTAGGAGGTCTTCTCGGACAAGCCGTCTCGCTCCATCCTCCAGCTAAAACTGGGCTCTCAGACCAGCAGTAGGGAAGGAAGGCGTGGATTTATCCGATCCATGGCAGACTGGCATGTAGTCTTGATGGTGCAGCCTGCACCACCATTCACCTGGAGTGTCTGACAGCTTCTGAATTGGTCTAGATCCTGTTCATCGAGACGAGTCTATTGACAAACTTGCTTGGATGTCACAGCAAGGACAAATACACATCAAAATTTCCAAATGCTTACTGTCCATTTTTGTACTTGTTAAGTTGTAGATCAGTAACAAACAGTTTGTGCTGGCAAACTTGACCAGTTGGACCAGTCCCGGCCGACTACCCTTTGAATGGTTTTGATCTAAAGCCCTCCTTTGGAGCCAAAATTCCCTGCCTGGCTCGGATCCCGGGTTCACTGTCTGCAGGAGCCAGGTCCTCCACTGTGCTTTTTGCACCTGGGCAGCTCCCACTGCAGGATTTGAGCAGTACCCATTGCTGCAGCAAGGCTGGACTGACTGAGGTAGGAGGACCTCACAGCTGGACTCAGAGCCCTCATGACGGCAGCCCTAGGCAGGCCCCTGCCCACACTGCCTTCCCAGCAGCTGCACCTTGGCTTAAGGTGAGGAGACGACTATTGACCTTCAATGTGTCACAGGCCCTAGGGTGGGAGAGAAATTTGACCCTGGAACAGGTGGCTCTGGTGGAGCCTCCCTGGGTGAGCTCAGCTCTCTGACTCTGGGAAAAGGCTGCTGTTCCAGGTCTTTCTGTGCTCCCTGGCTCCCTACTTTGGCCGCATCAACAGGTGGACTTTCCTGCACCTCCCGCGTCTCCAGTGTTTCCCACCTACAACCCCCCAAGGGGTTGGCTTGGAGGAGGACAAGGACAGCAGGACCAGGACAGCAGTGACAGTGGAGTCCCCCTCTGTCCATCTAGTCGAGTCTCCCTCTGTCCATCTAGCCAGGAGAGGTCATTTGCTCCAATCCCCTCCATTCAGACTGTGGGCAAATGACTGGTCCAGGGTTACACAGGGTGTCTGCCGGACAGAATGCCATCTAGGGCCTCCCAGGAGTCTCCTTCAAGTCTTGAAGTTGCCTCCCTCTTGATCTCTCCATTTTTTCCAAGTTTCCTTCCCCCTGCCCCATAATGGGCAGGCAGGGGAATGTCTTCAGAGCTGGGGAAGCTTTACGACCCTCCCAACCCCAGCACTATTGACATTTGAGGCTGGATAATTCTTTGCTGTGGGGAGTGTCCTGTGCATTTTAGGATGCTTAGCAGCATCCCTGGCCTTTACCCAGGAAATGTCAGTAGCATTCCTTTAGTAATAGCAACAAGAAGGTGTCCAGAGATTACCAAAAGTCCCCTGGGGGGCAGAGTGGTCCCATATAAGAATCACTGAGCTGGTTCAGTTATCTTCAGCTCTGCTGATAACTTCAGAGCCACCTGGGGAGCATTAAAAGTGCTCAGGACTCCTGAGCTTCCTGCAGGCCTGCTGGACCCTGGTTTACAGAGTGAACAGTGAGAAATGGAATCTTCTGTCTCCCAGGTCAGATGCCAGGCACTGTCTGGAAACTTCTGGGTTTATCTAATTTACTTCTTTTGTAGACAAAGAAGCATAGGACAGCCATTGCCTATTTTATGGACAATTCTATTCCTAATCCTGTCCTAATTCTCCCTGCTCAATGGGGTTTGGCGGTCCAGCAGCCCCTTTTCAACCAACCCCGTGTGGGCTTGGCAGGCAGTTGTATCTCCAGAAAAAAACAGCCTTAAACCCTTTAGCCTGCTCCAATAAAATAGAACCTAATTTCTAGCCGTCAGACCATCTCTTCCTTCCTGCCCCTCTTTAAACCCCCTTTAAAACAAAGCTCCTTAAAGACATCCTGTTTCTGCTGACATCAAAATCCCCTCACTTTACACTCGTCAGAGAGCAGCTGAGCTGAGTGCACAGCTGATCATGTCACCTGCATGGTTAGTGTCTCCATGGCTGTCCCACACTTTGGCATGGCTGGTCTCCACAGCTGTCCCCACACCTTGGCCCTGTCTTCCACCCCTTCGGGGATGCTCCGCTTGTGTCTGGGAGCCACTCACAGAGAAGCCCAGGCTGGGTTTTTCTCTTCTGGGAGAACCAAACTCGGCCCTTCCTGCGACCTAGCTACTGACCTACTAGTGTCCAGCCACAATTCCCAGCTAGTAGCCAGAGTTCAAGAGGCAAGAGAAATCTGTACCCTCGTGTCTTTTGGAGGATCCGTGCATGTGAAGAGAAGAATGAGAGAGACAGGACAGGCAGAGAAACAGGCCGTGCTGCGGGGGCAGGAACACAGCTCTAATTCAAGCCCCTCCCGCTGCTGCGGTCACAGCTGTGGGCAAGCCATCATCTCCGTGTGCTTCAGTTTGTCATTTGTGCAGTGGGGAGACAGTAAAGGCTCTAACTTTGGGGGGTTAAAAATTTCACATGGTCTGGCACTGTGCAAGCCTTTAGGAAAAGCTAAAGAAAGAAAGAAGGGAGGGAAGGAGGAACATGGAGGCCAGGGAAGACCAAGACAGGTAGGGAGGTTAAGACAGGGAGAGAAGGATGTTGAGAGAGGCAGGGAGGCCAAGAAGGCAGGAGCCATAAGAACGTATCAATGAGAGGATCCAGGAGGGAGTCATACCAAGAGGGGGAGCGAATGGGTGCCCAAGAGGCGGGAAGGAGGCAAGACGGATGGGAGGTTAGCTCCTGGGCACCCCCGCCCGGTGCTCAGCTAGTCCCCATCATTGATGATGATGTATACATGCCATTTGTGCAGGTGGCCACAGGTCATGGGGACACAGGGTGGTGGAAAGTGGGTCTGCGAGCCCTGGCTGGGTAGGGGCCAGTCAGGGAGCACTTCCGGGCAGAAAGGCCAACTCTCAAAGGCAGCAGCTTGCACAGAGTCACGTAATAGTGATCCCTGCCATTTGTGCTCCCTGTATGTTTGGCCTTGTGCTGTCCTAAATGCACTATATTGTTGAATAAGAGCTTGGGAGGGAGGTGAATATTTTATCCCTATTAGTCCCTTTTACAGATGGGGAAACTGAGACGTGGAGAGGGTAAGTGATTTGCCCAAGGTCACACAGGTAGCAAAGATTCCGATGTGGATTTCTCTGCCTTCAGAGTTAAAGGTCTGAATTTCTACTCTCCTGTAAGTCTGGGAGCCAGAGCATAGTCAGATCTGGAGTGTAGAGCACACAGGGCGCACCTCACTTTACAGAGGAAACTGAAGCAGGCAAGGGTGCAGAGAGGTGATTTGTCCATGGTCACAGAGCAAGTTCATCAGAGTCAAAATGGGATCCTAGCCTCACGCTTCCCACTCCCAAAGTGCTCTTAGTTTCAGTGCACCCTTCTGGAGTCCAGGGAGGGGGAAGCTCTTCCTCAGTGGGAGAAAAAGAGAGAGGTAGATGAGGAAGAAGGGAGCCCATGACAAGGTCCTGGTGGGACTCATTGTGGGAGCCCATGGTTAAAGGAGGCAGAAAGTAAATACCCATCTGTTCATTTGTTCTCCATCAGTCATTTATTCATTCAACAAATATTCTTTATCGGGCCCCGTTGAGGGTACAAAAATACCCAAACACATATCCTGTCTTCAAGGAGCTTTTAATCCAAGCAAATAGTATGTCTGGGACCTTGAAGGGACATGTGTGACCTTCAGAGCGGGGATCTCACAGCCTTGCTATCCCCCTGGGGTGGGTGAAACAGGTGGCCCTCTGGTCCTGCCTTACTAGGGGGGGCAGAGGAATGAAGTAGCAGGGAAAGGGCCCAGGGTGGAGTGGGGGGCAGGGCCCAGGGCCCCAGGGAGAGACCTGGAGGCGGGGAACACGCTGGTGTGCCCCCTCCCTTAACTGTAGGCAGGAGATTTTCTTTTCCATTTTCTCGACTCAGTACAATAGCAATTTAAGTTAATTAAATGTAACAATAAATTATTTCTCATCTGCCTGAAATAATCTTTCACTACTCACCCACTTTGGGGGGAAGCATAAGCTCTTTGCCTTGGCTGGGGACAGGTTGTAGCTGTCATAGGAAGGGGCTGTGGGAGGAGGGCCAGGCTTGGGTCAGGAGAGGGAGAAGAAGCTGCTCCAGGTAAAAGTCTTGGGCCATGAAGAGAGCTGAGAAAGGACTCTGGCTCTGGCTCCCTCTGTCCCCATCTGGTTTTACTCTGGCTAGTCCCTATGGGTTGGGAAAAGGTGCCGTGTGTGGGTCCTGTTCTGCTGGTGTGCAGCTCACAAGTGTAGTCCTCACTGCCCCATCTGCCTGGCACCCTGTGCCCTGCAGAAACCTCACAGTTGCACAGAGGGCCTGTCCCTCTCCCGTACCCAATCAGTCCATAACTACAGCTAGAGGCCCAAGCACTGGCAGGTTTCTGAAGAGTTGTTGTTGTTGTTGTTGTTTTGAGACAGAGTCTCATTTTGTCACCCTCGGTAGAGTGCTGTAGCATCACAGCTCACAGCAACTTCAAACTCTTGGGCTCGAGCAATCCTCTTGCCTCAGTCTCCTAAGTAGCTAGGATTACAGGTGCCTGCCACAATATCTAGCTTTTTTTTTTTGGTAGAGACAGAGTCTTACTTTATCACCCTCAGTAGAGTGCCGTGATGTAACACAGCTCACAGCAACCTCCAACTCCTGGGCTTAGGTGATTCTCCTGCCTCAACCTCCTGAGTAGCTGGGACTACAGGAGCCTGCCACAACGCCCGGCTATTTTTTTGTTGCAGTTTGACCGGGGCCGGGTTTGAACCTCTCACCCTCGGTACATGGGGCCAGCACCCTACCCACTGAGCCACAGGCGCCGCCCCTAGCTATTTTTTTTTTAAGAGATGGGGTCTCGCTCTTGCTCAGACTGTTCTCAAACTCCTCAGCTCAAGCAATCCACCCACCTCTGCCTCCCAGAGTGCTAGGATTACAGGCGTGAGCCCCTGTTCCCAGTCTAGGTTTCTGAAGAGTTGATTGCACATCTTTTATTTCTTTTTTATTTTTTATTTTTGAGTATCTTGTTTTTCTAATCTTTTTTCCCCTACTTACTTAAGTAGCATAACAGTTTGGGCTATAACTCAGATTTGTATACAGCTTTTAAATTCTATATTGTATCCTAAGAATCTCCTCATGTTAATATCAGGCCATACCATGACATCTGAAATGACTTTAAGACATTTAATCACACATCTTTTATTTCTGCAAACCAGATCCTGGCTTTTAAATGCAGCGGGGGACCCAGCATTTTAAAGAAATCTTGATTTATGAATACCTCTCTTTTTCAAATTTAGATTTTCTTCTTTGGGCTTTGCTTAAATCAAGTTATACCTGAACATAGCATGGAGCAAATCCTTGAGTCAGAATGGCCAGAGGGCCTGGCACAGTGGCTCATGCCTGTAATCCTAGCACTCTAGGAGAACAAGGTGGGATGATCGCTTGAGCTCAAGAGTTCAAGACCAGCCTGAGCAAAGCAAGACCGTGAAAATTGAAAAATTAGCTGGGCGTGGTGTTGCCCAACTGTAGACTCAGCTACTCAGAAGGCTGAGGCAGGAGGATTGCTTCAACCCAAGAGTTTGAGGTTGCTGGGAGCTGTAATTGTGCCACTGCTCTCTAGCCAGGGCCACAGAGCAAGACTCTGTCTCCCCCTCCCCTCAAAAAAGAATGGTCAGAAATTGGGATTGTGGCGTATGCAGACTCCAGGCCCCAAGAACTTGGCCACTGGGTGGCAGCAAGGCTGGGGGGGCCTTGCCTTTTGGAGGTCTGGAATCTTGGCCTGCCAAAGTCTCCCAAGCCAGTAGTCCCTGACCTACTGAGCTGCCTTCATGGCACAGCATGGACGACTCTGAGCTTTCACCTCCCCTTGCTGGGAATGATGACATTGGCAAACTCAGGTTGTCTAGTGCCCCGGAGCTGACCTTGGGCTCCAGGCCTGCTGGATCCATCCCAGCTCAGTATTCAGGCCCCTCTGAAGGCAGCTGGCCCCACCCCCACAGACTCAGGTCCCTCCCCTGGCCCGGACAGACTGTACCAGCTCACTTCTCTGGGAAGCCCACCCTGGCCTGACTCCACGGCTCCTCTACTCTCAGTTATGGGCACCTTGTGTCACCGTTGTCCTGTGTGTGCGTGTGTGTGTGTGTGTGTGTCCTCCTCTGCCTCTTCTGACTTTCTTTTCTTTTTAGCAAATCATAGACTTAGCCGTGGGATCCTTGAATGTGGGATCCCAGTCTAGCAAGAGGGTTGGAGACATCACTACATCTGGTGGTTTTAAACACACACAAAAAGATTCTTTTTAAGCTGAAAAAAAAAAATCCCTCCCCAAAGGAAAGCTTACAGAGAAGCAGAATGGCAGGACAGAGAGTGGGGAAAGGCTGGTCCACCTGCAGTGCCTTCTCCAGGTTGCAGCAAAGTCTCGATAATAATCCTGCTGATACCTGTAGGGTGGTCCACACCCCTGTGATGTGGTTAAGAAAGACCACATGGTCCCTGCTTCACAGATGGGGAAGCTGAGTCTCATAGGGCTCAGGTGACTCACCCAGTAGGTAGCACAGTCAGCCGCAGGACTGGGCTGGGAGCTCTGCAGAAGGGTGGGGAATATCGCCACAGGGTCACCCTGGAACCACCAGCCCTGAGAGGGGAGATAGGTAGGACCCCTCCTTCTTACTCCTCAGTAACTTTTAGGAACAAAGTCCCAGTTGCCACACCTTTATACCCCCAGTGACTCATCAGGAACCCCCACCAAAAAAAAGGTTAATATCCAAACTATCCCATCAAAGGAAATTGCACTTTTGTGCCTTTTAGATCAAACTAACTTCAGCAACGTGGTTATTTATGGTCTCTAATAAGCATTTTCCGGGTGTGATTAACCTTTATGCCAAAGTCACACTGGGGATTGGGATGGCAGCTTCAATTCCAGCTTCGCTGTTTGCTGGCCAGCGGGTGGGGTGTGGACAGCTGCCAGAGCCCAGCCCTCCGCCCCATCCCTCCAGGGGCCTCTGCCAACCCGCTGTCCTGACGTGGGCCTGGCCAAATAGGTGTGATCTGTGTCTTCTCCATCTTTCATCAACTGGGAAGACAGCTATGGATTGCCTGCTTACTGGATCCTGATTCCCACTCGGCTGCTACAAACAGTTCTGTGACCTTGGGCACCTCAACTACCCTGCTTTCCACATGGGGAGCATAAGACCTGCCTGGCTGCTTTTCCATCCTTGGGCAGTCCTTGTATACACCACGACTAAGCTGCAGCACACCCTTGGCCTTAGACTTAACCTTCAAGATTGGCTGTTTGGCCAGTGGAGAGACTGTAGCTGAGGTGCAAGTTTTATTTTGGGTGTTGGGATGCCAGGCCGGTGTGCAGAAATGAGGCATCAGCTGGTAGGTGAACCTGATGATCTTCCAGCTTCAGAGTTCCAGTGCCAGTTTGGTCTCTGCTAGTTGGAAAATAGTGAATCTCATAACATCCTAAAACCTTGGTATGTCAGAAACAGTTCTGAAAGGATAGCTGGCAGCTGGGGCTGCTGGTGGAGTGGAGGGACAAACAGAGGATCCAGGAAAGCGTTAGGTCACAAGCACTTTGATATGATTTAAGAGAAGATGACATGTCACGTGAGTGGGCCCCGGCCCCTGCTGTGACCTCCTTCACCATATGCTCTGATCAAGGTTCTCACCCTTTGGGGGGTGCTAGATCTTGCCGAGAAGTAGAGAAAGCTATGAGCCTGCCCCAGAAAAGCGGTTTTGATTACACATGCCATTCTGCATATGATAGCAGGGTCTTCACACTGCCTGCCCCTCAGATTCAGAATTTTCAGTTTTAAGAGGAAACAAACAACATCCTTAAAACTTTAGGGCCTGCTCCTGCCAGTGCAGTAATTACCTGTCAGCACAGATAGAAAACTACAGTGGTTGGGGCAGTGCCTGTGGCTCAAAGGAGTGGGGCCTGGGCCCATATGCCAGAGGTGGCGGGTTCAAACCCAGCCCTGGCCAAAAACTACAAAAAAAAAAAAACAACAAAGAAAGAAAGAAAACTACAGTGGTTGGGGGCGGTACCTGTGGCTCAGTGGTTAGGGCACCGGCCCCATATACCAAGGGTGGCAGGTTCGATCCCAGCCCCAGCCAAACTGCAGAACAAAAAAATAGCTGGGCTTTGTGGTGAGCACCTGGGTCTCAGCTACTCCGGAGGCTGAGGCAAGAGAATCGCCTAAGCCCAGGAGTTGTAGGTTGCTGTAAGCTATGACACCTTGGCACTATGCCAAGGGCAATAAAGTAAGACTCTGTCTCTAATTAAAAAAAGAAAAGAAAAGAAAACTACAGTGGACATTGAAAAGGAGGTCCGCAGATGATAGGAGGAAATAGGAAGGAAAACGCTGGACTTTTTCCGGAAGTGTGACTCAGGAATAAGTCAGAAGCCCTCACAGAGCTTCCACGGGGCAAAGAGGATATGCAGGCGGAGATTCTGCTACAGAGCCGACCTTTCCTCAGAGGAAAGGTTTGTTTGGGAATTTTAAGAAGCATTTTTCTTTGCATAATGCAACACCAGTTCCCTGTTGGTAGAAAATGGCTTTGTGAGCCATCACATTCAAGAGAGAGATGTTAAGTGTCAGGGTTATAGGCAGCCAAGCACAGACCAGCCCTTTGCCTGCAGCATTTGGTTTGGTTTTATGAATCTAGATTTGCTGTGCTCGTCTGTGAATCCCAGGACATTAAGATGCGAGAAGAAGAACTTCTGCCCTGTGCATTTACCATCTTACCGTCCAATTAGAGCCTTGGATCCTAAGTGCTTTGTACTGAGATGGTTCCCATGCACTCGGGACTAGTCTGAGGGCTCC
The DNA here is from genome assembly GCA_963574655.1 of Perodicticus potto. Classification (NCBI taxonomy): domain Eukaryota; kingdom Metazoa; phylum Chordata; class Mammalia; order Primates; family Lorisidae; genus Perodicticus; species Perodicticus potto. Next base: position 21,313 of record CAUYRH010050460.1, read on the forward strand.
ATCTGTGAGCTCATGAGCACGGGGGCCAGCACGTGTGCAGAATGCAGTGAGGACAAAGGGCACATTGAAGGGGTAACTGAGCTGCTTTGCTTTGAAGGGTTGGGCAGGTGCTGCCCAGGAAAGGCACCCTGGAACTAGTGTTTGCGGAATACACAGTTCACCAAGAGTGGGGAGGGAGCAAAACACTGCAGGGGCAGAAGTGTTCAGAAGCTGGAAAGAAATGGGGAGATGATAATTCGATGTGAATTTAGAGCGGGATATGCCTTCAAGGGGAATTGGAAGACCAAAGCCTGGCTTAAGGGTTAGATGGACAATGGTGGAATGTCAGGGTTAATATTTTCTAATAGGGTGTTTTCAGGTTCTTTAATTTGACTGCTGAACTGGCTCTGGGAGCCCCAGTGTGTGTGTGTGCTTCTTCCTTGATATGTCTTGGGAGGTGGCATGGGAGAGAGTGGGATGAGAAGTAGAGGGCAGGGATTTTAGAAGGGGCCTCTGGCTATAATAGCTGAGCTTCCTCTCTCTGGGGACAGGGCAGGACTGGGTCCCTGCTGACTGTGCTAAGAGAGCAGTGCAGCTCTGTCATGAGGACACTTTGCTTTCTGCTTAGCTAGTAGGAATCACCTGCTAGCCTAGTGGCTTCCTTCTCTCTCTATTTCTGCGTTTTCATTTGGAAAATGAGGGTAAAGATATTTCTCTATCTCTCAGGAGATTGTGGAGTTTAATTACTGATTAATAAAGTGTTGGAAGTTCCTTGGGGCTAGAGAGATGAATGAGTTTGTTATAATCACTCCCAAGTCCCAGAAGCGAGTTACCCAACACCAGTGCCATTTTCCTGCGTGTCTCTCATGCCAAGCATGGGATGCGGGGCTGGGAGTGTCTTTGGAACCCGGGGCTTGGTCCAGTGATAGCAGAGAGCCCCCTCCAAGTGTCCAGCAAGGGAATGGAGTCAACACCACTAAGGACCCATGCAGGCACTGAGGGGACGATAAAGGTGAGTCATCAGCATGGAGGCTTCCTGCAGGAGGTGGGGGGTGGAACCAGGCTCTGCCCAGAAGTGGAGACTCTCCTGGGAATGGGGAAGGAGAGAGGGAGTAGAAGCTGCCTTCATCATCAGAACAGGAGAGGGAGGAAGGGGGTCCTGGCCAAGTGCGGTGGCTCAGGTGGGGGCGGGGGCAGGCTGGGGAGGATATCCTTGGCAGGTGAGCACAGAAAGCTGAGCTGTGGGAAAGGGTGGGTCAGTTTGCTTCTAAGGGATGGAGTTAGCTTGGAAGAGCAAGACCTGGCTAATGAGAGGCCAGTGAGGCATTCTCCTCAAGCAGCCGTATAAGGAAGTGACAAAACCCTCAGTAATAATGATAAATAATATTTAAATACTATTATTGGCCAGGCGTGGTGGCTCATGCCTGTAATCCCAGAACTTTGAGAGGCTGAAAGAAGAGGATTGCTCAAGGCCAGGAGTTCAAGACTAGCCTGGACAATAGACCCCATCTCTAAACTATATGCATTAAAATAGTACATGTCTTGACCGTTAAGTTTTGTGATGCCCCCTTCACTGTGGCACCCACCCAACGGAGGTGCAGCCCTGTGCAGGAGGGCTGCATGGGTTGCATGAGCTGCATGCTGCTTGGACTGGCCACCACCCTGTTTTAGCCTTGACCCTAGACTAGCCTCATACTCTCTAAGGGACTTGGATGAGCCCTACCTCTCTCCTGGACTCATTTGCCTGCTGTGAAATCCTAAAACAGAGCTAAGAGTCAGTGTTTAGAGTTCTTCAGTGAATTTTGTAGATGGTCGGGAAACAAGTGGGGGCTGAGACACCCGACTGAGGACCCAGGAAAGGGTCAGAAGGAGGGGATCTTAGGACAAAAGAGCAGAGGAGCAGGGCAGTGATGAGGGCAGCAGTCTCCTGTCAGATTTCCTGACTGGGAGCTCTGCTGGTCACCAAGCTCCCAGGTCCCCCCAGCAGAGGGTGGGGCTGGTTACAGTTGCTTCTCTCTCCGACCCCCATCCGTGCCTTGCAAATAAAATCCCAAAGGTAACTGCCTCTCCTGCAGCCCACAACTAAAGAAAAACCACCAAGTTCAAACCAGTCAACATGTTCTTTTGAGTGCCTATTGTATACTAGAAATACAATGTCATACAATTTCATTAATTCTGCAAATTTGGATGCAATGAATGAAACAATCCCCACCCTCACAGAACATGCTTTGGTATTTCATGAAAGCCTTGGAAGGAGGATGATTAAACCTGTTTTTGTAGGTGACGTTTCTGAAGCTCAGAGAGGTCAAGTAATCTGTTCAGAGCAACACAGCGAAACTAGGGGCCGGACACTCAACTCTCTCTCTTTTGACTCTAAATCCTTAGAAGGTGTGGTAACCTCAAGGAAAAAGAAACAATGATTGTGTAGGGGTGTTATTTGAAGAAGGGACAGGCCTCCAGGCATGGGACCACTCTCCTCCTAACTGGGCTGAAAATCTGGAAGCAGAGTGACACAGAGCTCTCAGGAAGGTTAAAGAGCAAAAGTTACCCATAGAATAGGGTAGCTATTTTGTTAGACACATCTACCCCTTACCTCTCTGTGCCTCGGTCTCCTCATCTGCAAATAGGCACAGCCACACCACCCCCAGGGAGAAGCGAGTGCCACATGTGATGAAAAATGTGTAATAAAGGCGCCTGATAAAATGCCAAGGCACAATTATAGTGACTGGTAATTAGTCAAGTGGGGCATGAGGGTCCCAGAAGCAGTTCCCTGACAAGAGGCCACCTCTGGAGGGAGGGGCCGTGGGGAGAGGCAGGTGCAGTAATGAGGATCTGTGAGCCCATGGTGCTCAGCAGGCCAGGGGGAGGCGTGTGTGTGTGTAGAGGACATGGTTGGGCCATGCTTGGGATCCCATGGGGCTGGAGGTGGCTTCCTGCTGCAGCAATCTATCCCCTACGATGGGATAAAATTCACTGTGTCCTGGAAGCTCTGGTTCCTTCTCGTATCAGCATCCCTTCCAGGCTTCTCCATGTGCAACTCAGACCTTCCAGGCAGAGAGGACCCGGAGGGAGGGAAGAGAGGTGGGGGCAAGTATGTGGGAGAGACTGGATATGTGAGAGGGACAGGAGGGGAGACAGGAAATTATAGTCCAGACTGCTCCTGGCACCAGCCTAACCATGTCCTTCACTTCCCTCTGCCCACAGGCCCTTCTCCTCCTGGCGCTGAACCCTGTGTCCGCCTCCCTCCAGGACCAGCACTGCGAGAGTCTGTCTCTGGCTAGCAACATCTCAGGTGAGTCCCCCCAACCCACTCCTGCAAGGCTCCAGGCCACTACAGTGCCTACTGCCCCAGGTCTCCCAAGGCCTGCACACAGACCAGACCTTAAAGTATAAGCAGCAGAGAGATTTTCTCCCCAGGGCTCCAGGCAAATTCTCCATGTCATCAGGAAGCGCCGTGTTGAGAAGGATCCTGAAGGAGAGAGTAAGTTTGGAGGGAAAGAAAACTGCATTTGGTTACCAGCCCCTGCTGTGGGCACAGGAGGAACCCGCTGCAAGCACACCAGTGGCTCTCTCGGCACCCCGCAGTGGAAGCTCCGCTCTGGCTGCTGGGAGGAGTGAGGCCAGGAAGAAAGGCTGCTGCTTCCGCTGCTAACGATGCCCAGAGTGTGATACTATATGGTGCTAACTGTGTGCCAGGCACTGTTTCAGGATGTGACATACTCAGTTCTCATAGGGTCCTTCGGGGATAGCTGCTGTTATCCTTCTCTGCACATAAGGAAAGTTAGGCACAGAATACGTGCCGGAGCAGTGAGCAGAGCTCAGGCATCCCGGCTTCTGGATGAGGCCCCTAGCATGTGCTCTGCACCACCCAGACAGAAAAGACCAGCACCTGTGTGACTTCACTGCTTACAAAGTGCTCTTGTATAATCATCTTATTTCACCCTCACAGGAGTTTAAAACCTGACATTTACACAAACAAGTAAACTGAGCCACAGAAGAGTTATGTAACTCCTCCAGAATCACACACCCAGTCCGCGGCCGTGGCAAGTGTCCAGAACTGGGTCTTTTAGGGCTCCCAAAGCCATGCCATTTCTAACTTTTGGTGTGATCTTGGGGATGGCTGCTGCCAGGCAAAACTGAAGAGGGTTCCCATACCTGAGGGTCCTCTGGGAATTTATCTTCCTCTTCATTTTGTGTTTTTTTTTAAGATAAAGTCTCACTGTGTCACTCTCAGTAGAGTGCTATGGCATCACAGCTCACAGCAATCTCAAAGTCTTAGGCTTAAGCGATTCTCTTGCCTCAGCCTCCTGAGTAGCTGGGACTACAGGTGCCCGCCACAAGGCCTGGCTATTTTTTGGTTGCAGTTGTCATTGTTGTTTAGCAGGCCCGGGCCAGGCTTGACCCCACCAGCTTTGGTGTATGTAGCTGGCGCCCTACTCACTGAGCTATGGGCGTCGAGCCTATCTTCCTCTTCATTTCTCTCCTTAAGTGGCTCCAGCTCGTTAATTGAGCACCTACTATGCAGCAGGCCTCATATAAAGCACTGGGGGAACAAACAAGGGCTCATGGTCTAGTCTAAGAGTCAAGTCCACAAATGCACATGCTGTGAGGTGGAGAGTGTAAGACGTGTAGCTAGTGGAGAAGCAGACTCAAGTGTGTCAGCAGGAGGGGAGGCATTTGTTTCTGAAGCTGGGTCTGCAGGGACAGGAGGCTTCCACAGCTCAGAGCACAGCTGAGACTTCCAGCTCAGGCTTCCACAGCTCTAAGCTGTTCCTTCACTAGGGAGGGCCTGGGGGTAGAGGAATGACAAAAGACTTGGAGAAGACAGACTGGGTTCCTGTGCTGGCTCGTAACAGGTGCTCAGTTGTGTCCTGGCACAGGGCAGGAGGGTACTGGCGGCCATAGGGATGTCCTCAACCCGTGAGCTTCCCTTTACCTAACTATAAAGGGTGGGGTGTAGCACCTGCCTCAAGGATCTGTTACGAGATTAAATACACTAAGTTTTGTGGCAATATTTCACAAACTGGTGTTCCATGCCCCTGTAGGTTATTATTACTGTTGGTGACATCAGCAGACTTTAAAAGGTTACTGTATAGCTGAATGCATAGAAGGTTCTTGCCATGAATTGCTAATTACACTAGAGGTGGCAGGAAGGTTAGGATTGGGGTGGTGCAAATCCAAGAAGACTCCCTGAAGGAGGAGGTTCCAAGGTGTATTTTAAGAGAGACTCTAGTGTGAACTGGCAGAAAAGAGCCAGTGCCCTGAGCCAAACCAAGAGTTGACCAGGGACCATCAGTAGGTGGGTTCGGTGGCAGGACCAGGGAGGGGTGAAGAGGGAAGAATGGTAAGGCTGGGAAGGTACTGGGATTCCAGAGCATCTGGTCGCAAAAGCAGTTATGTTGGGCTGTGGGGAACAGGAAGGAAGTTCTTGAGCAAGGGTCTAGAGTTCTGGGGGAGAAAGATGGGGAGGGAGGAGACTAACTTAGATGCTGGGTCTGGCAGGAAAGGCCCTGCTCCCCACTCCAACACCTATGCCCTGGTCAGGCTCTATGAGCTTGTTTAATAAGCTCAGGAGCAGTGACATCCCTGGGCCCATGCAGTTGTCACCTGTCCTTGGAGGCAGTAGTCTGTGATGAATAGTATTCATTCCCCAGTGATTTGCACTCTGTGCCCCCACCCCCAGCCTGGCTTCATGGTACACGATCCATCACCCTCCACAATGGCCTCTGATAATGGGCCATTTGTCTTCTGACTCTGAGACCTACCCAGACCAATGGGCACTGGTAGAGACAGATGGTGAAGGTGGGGCAGAGGGACTGGGACAGATGGATGGGCATCTGGCACTGAGCCAGGGTCTTTGGGAGGGGCCTTTCCCATGCCTCATGCCAGAAGCAGGGAGAAGGGGGCTCCCCAGGGCTGAAGTCCTGTCACGTAGAAGATCACAGACTTGGCAATTCATAACATCATGGCATGAGTATGACAATGCCAGGAGGTAATAGAATTGTGAACTAATAACATTACAGATAAATGGAATCAGAGTGGACAAGGACCTGGGGTCATCAGTTCCCATCTCCTGTCCTAAGGCATTAAATGATAATAATTAATAATAGCTAGGGTTTATTCAGTGCTGACTGTGTTTTAGATATACCATCTTAAGTGCTTTAATCCCATTCAGTCATCAGAACAATACAGTCAGGAAGTATTTCTCTTCCCATTTTACAGAAGAGGAATCTGAGGCTTGAAGATTAAGTAACTTGCTCAGGCATACACAGTTATTAAGCCATGGCCCCAAGATTTAAACCCAGTCGGCCTGATTTCAGATTTTAACACCAGAACCACATTTTTTTACATGGTCACTCAGGAAGCCATGGTGCCCAGGCTCAGCATAGTCAGTCATCTGGGGGTGCAGCATCAACCCTGCAGTTTCCCATACCCATGTTAGGTTTACACATGACCCAAAATTTTCCTCAGCACCTACTATGTGCCTAGCACTGTACGAGGTCCTGCAGATACAAAATCAAAAAAGTCCCCACGCCCCCAGGATGGGAGGCTCCCACCCACTTATCCTTGATATATCACATACCCTACAAAGGCATTGTTCTTCTCTGCCCAGCTAAAGAGGAGGCAGCTCAACACAAGGTGGCAGAGCAAAGACCAGGACTCTCTGACTGCCCTCTGCCACCCTCTCCATGGCAGATAACCCAGGCAGGAGCTCTGCCCAGCCATCCCAGCAGCACATTCGTCTGAATGGGCAAGAATGTGTGTTTCAGAGGCTGCCCTTGGGCCACCTGCCTGCTTCCCTCTGAGGGAAGCCTTGGCTGAGTCCCTCCTGGGTTTAAACCAAATGGGGAGAATGGGCTTCCCAGCCAGGGCTGCTGCCAAGTGCCCGCCTACCTCGTGGTTCATTCAGAAGACCCTGATGGAAGACCCAACATAACTCGGACAAGAGCCAGTTTCCAGTTTCCTTGTGAAGTGATAAGCTGAGCATATTTAGACTCTCAGCCTGATGGGAAGGGAACTGTATAACCTACTTGGGGGAAGAAACCAGCGTCCAAGTGTGCACGAGCATTAAATAGGCCACCTTCAAAGGGTTCTTATCTATTCATTAAAGCAGCCCCCACCCCAAAACCCTGACTCAACAGGCTTTTTCCAGAGGCAGGTGGGAGCCCTCATACTGTTCCCCTCTCCTCTTCCCTCCATTCACAGTGATTTGGGGCAGTCTGACCACAGTGCTCCCACGTGTCTTTGCTGTGTGCACGTGTGGGGAAGGAGGAAGACAGAGGACTTATTTTATGCATTCTTTTAGCCTGCTTGACTTTTGGCCTGGTAGCCCCCTAGGCCGCCTCCCACATGAAGGCCCATGGTGACCAGGTTACCCCCACTCCCAACCAGGCAAGACCCTAAAGAGATTTACTGCCCTAACAATGAGGGAGTGAGCCACCGAACGATAGGAAAGTCAGCACTTCAGACACACCAGGCACACACATGCGTCAGGGCCTTTGTGTTTGCCGTTCCCTCTGCCTAGAATATTCTTCCCCTGCGTATGCACATAGTTCCCTTGTTCCTCTAGATCTCAGCTTAAATTTTAATTCTTTCTTTCTTTCCTTCTTTCTTTCTCCCTCTCTCTTTCTTTCTTTTTTTAAGATAGAGTTTCACTCAGTCACCCTAGGTTGAGTACCGTGGCATCATCATTGATCACAGCAACCTCAAATTCTTGAGCTCAAGCGATCCTCTTGCCTCAGCTTCCCAAGTAGCTGGGACTGTAGGCCCCTACACCAACACCCGGCTAATATTTCTATTTTTAGTAGAGACAGGGTCTCGCTCTTGCTTAGGCTGGTCTTGAACTCCTGAGCTCAAACAGTCTACCCGTCTCAGTCTCCCAGAGTAATCCTCATAATCCCAGGATTACCAGCATGAGCCACCCCCGTGCCAGGCCAATGTTAGTACTTTAGAGACCACCAAATTAAAATAGCACCTGTCAGTCTTCATCTCCTTGCACCACTTAGCTTTTCTTCGCAGTATTTCTCAGTGGTTAACAAATGTATTTATGTATGTAGGGTGGGGAGTGTTTGCTGTCTCCCCACTAGAATATAAGCACCATGAAGGCAGAATATTTATTTTATTCATTATTATATTCCCAGCCCTTAGAACATTTCTTAGGTAGTAAAATAGTTGTCCCTTGTTATCCATGGGGGATTGGTTCTAGGGTCCCCCTTGGGATGCCAAAATCCTCAGATGCTCAAGTCCCTGATATTAAATGATATATTATTTGCATATAACCCACGTGTATCTTCCTGTATATGGAATCATGTCTACATTACTTACCGTATCTAATGCAATGTAAATGCTATGTAAATAATTGTTAAAGTGTATTGTTTAGGGAATAATAACAAGAAAAAATAGCCTATATATGTTCAGTGCACTTTTTTTTCTTCTCATATTTTCTGTCTTTCATTGGTTGAATCCATAGATGCAGAAGCCAGCCATAGTCTTGCACTTGTTAAAGAGCAGTCATTAACCCTCCCCATCTATGCCTTCCCTGACCAGGAGGGGCGCTGTGGTACAGGGAGGTATAGAAGGCGTTGGCTCCTAGTGGTAGCTGAGCTTTGTGCTGCGGTGAATAAATTTCGCTTGGCAGTTTACAAGGCCGGCTTAGTTTGTTTATTCCTCATCCCAGAATTACGATATCCATGTGGAAAAATTCCACCTCCACCACCACCCCCTAGCCAGGTTGGGGCACTGAGGAGAGATTGTATGTTTGTGGCACTAAGACCTGGAGGTGATACAGCGCAAGAATCAGAGTCCTACAGCCCTGACCTTGAGATTCTGTATAGTCACCAGGCTGAGTGACACAGAGATTGACTTCCTGCCTTCTCTTCGCAGCTGGTAGATCAATACCCTCCCTGTCCCCAGCACCCTTGAAATGATCTTTCTCTATACTTCATATGACTTCTGTCTACCTCTCCCTGTTTTATCCTCAGTGTCTTGTCTCCATTTCATCTTCCTTTCCTGGCTCTCTTGTTGCCATCCTGGCTTTCCCCCTCCCTCTCTTTTCCCCTCCTCAAAGAATAGTTAAGTAGATAGAATGAATGGCACGAATTTTGTAATGCAAAGCGTCCCCTCCCAGTGCCTAGTATATAGCAGTGTTCAACAATTGTTGGTCCCCTCCTGCCCAATTCCTACACATCCACGGAACTTACCCTCCCTAGGCCCTGACACCCCTGCTCTCCTTCCCCTCAGGGCAGTGCGCTGAAATCCTGTGTGGGAGGTGCAAGCACTCCCAGGCAGGGCATGTGCAGCAGGGCGCTGAGCCCGTGAGGAAACCCCAGGCAGGGCAGTGCTGTCTTGCCAGGAACATGACCCCTGAGGCCTTGCCCTGCTGCCTCCTCCCTGCCCTCGACCTCTGAGGATTTCCTCCGTTCTTCTTCCACCCTGCCTTACTGCTCTTTTCTCTCCTGCCTCCACCTGCTCTGTGAAACCACATGGACAAGCCCACCAGTGCAAGCTTAGCAGTATTTCTGCCGCTGCTCCTGATTGGCCCTGGTGTTTTGGCCACGCCCTTTTGGCTCCTCCCCTTTCCAAACCCCGCCCACCCAGCTCTAGGTTTTTTGCTCTAGGGAAGGGGGATCTTTGTCTCTGGACAATTTCCTTTGGCTTCTCTTCTCCCTTCTTGCAGCCTCTCCTTTTCTAACTGTCTGATATAGACTTTCATTCCCTCCAGGATTTCTGCGCTTTTAACGTAAAGGTCCCGCCCGTTATTGTGTTCCCAGGGCCACCTCCACTCAGCGTTCTTGAGCCGCAGGGGCCAGGAACCTGGGGACAAAAGTGAGGTACTCCGTTGAGGCCACCTTGCTGCGGTGGCAGGAGCCCTGAGCTTACGTCAAAAGACTGGCGTTCGATATTCACTTCTGCATCTTGGTGCCTTTGGCTTGGTATCTTCGACTAGGCAATTTGGCTGCTTGGGCCTCAGTTTTCTTATCTATAAACCAGAAAGAGTTAGCCTCGTTGGTGCTGTAGAATCCAAACCACAGACTAGGGGCCGGTGGTCTGCCCTGCCCACACTCCTGTGGGTTCTGGTGTCTGGGAACCATCTGTGGGCAGGAGCAGGGCTGTGGTAGGGGCACTGAGGGTGCTGTGCATCTAGACCAAGAAGCGCATTCACTCAGTGGCCTCCCCTCTGGCCTGGTCCTGGTTGTGGCTGGTGCCCGGTTCTTGCCTGCCATTTATTCTTTGCAGAAGGGAAGCAGGGAAACTGTCCAGGGAAGGGAGGAAGGGATGGGAAATGCCACACTGACTGAGAAGATGCATTAGATCAGCACCGTTCCAGACACTGCCACACAGGACATACTATTTATGCATCCCAGTGCCTAGATCAGTAGATATGGTGTGAATGAATGAGCAATGCACTGAGGAAGGCTGTGTCATTAAACGATGTGGTATGTACCAAGCACCTGGCTGTGTGTGGCACAGTCAGCCCCTCAATGCTGTCCCCTTCTTGCACACTCCTGGACTATCCCCACTCCTTATTGACATACAACATGGTCTGATAGAAAGAGCACTGGAGTCAGAGTCCAAAACATCTGCCTGTGAGTTCTTTCACTCGTTGACTCATGTCCTTGGGAAAATCACTTAACTTCCCCAGGCCTTAATTTCCTCACCCATGAAAAGGAGATAATAACTTGCAAGGTATATGGGGACCAAACAAAGTAGATGAAGAAGAGCTTTGAAACAGCCAAACATGGTTTATAATATGGTCCTCCCCTCCCGATGGCACCTGTTCCTCCCAGCCCAGCACCTCATGATCCAAGATGGTTCAAGATCATGGCATACCCTTGCCATGGATGGTCCTGCTTCGTCACTGTACTGCTTCCTCTACTGCTCTGTGATGACATTCACAGAGGCTCCACTGTGGCATAGCACCCAGACTTGGCCCACTCTAGCCGCCTGGCCTGCTGTCACCTCACGTCCATTAGCCCCAATCCAGATTTCTTTCTCTTTCAATTAAGCCACTTGGCCTTAAGGCCTCTGCTCCCTGAGCTCTGATTTGCAAAAACACCCTATGAATAGCTTTGATTAGAAAGAAAAAACAGCATTTGGTGCAAGTGCTGCTGAGTACTGCCCTGCGTCCAGCAGGAAAGAAAGCCAATTTAACCGGGTGCTGTTTCCTGAGAGACTGGGGACAGGCTAATTTAGAGAAGAGATGGCAGGCGAGCCTCAGCCAGGGCTTGGCAGCTGCTAAGGCCTCAACCCAGGCCTGAAGAGGCTGCCCACCCCACCTCCATTGGTTCATGACTCCCAGCTTGTCTGAATTCTTGTGCCAATTCCAGATTATTAACCTGGGGACACTGGGTCTCAACAAGACTGGTGTCCAACCTCACACTGAGAGGGGCATCAAAAGGCAGAGAAAGAAGGGGGCAGCCTCAGGAGGAGTGCCAGGACTGTGCCAGAGGTGCTCAGCCCCCATCCTGCCCTACCCTCCTGAAGTGTCACTGAGGCTTCAAAACAGCCCCAAACTATATCTATCTATCTATCTTATCTCCTCTAGAAAGCAAATATTTGGAAGGAGTCTTTGACATCCTCTTTCTAGTTTAGCTGTTTATATCTCTTTAGAGTCACAGACCCCTTTGAGACTCTAATGAAAGCCATGAGCCCTTTTTCCCATTAAAATACCTATATATAACAAAATTTTTATTATATTCAGGGTCTCTATGAACCCTTGAAGCTTCTAGCAGACCAAGAGTAAGAATTTCTGATCTGTCTCAACCATGTTATTTTATTATAGATGAAGACACTAAGGCCCAGAGAAGGCAAGTGACTTGCCTATGGTCACACAGCAAATTAGTAGCAGAACAGAACCCATTCTGAAGCCGTAGGCCCAGACTCCCAAGTTCAGTGCCCTTTCCATTCCCCATGTGGTATTTCTCTCCCTTTCCCCCTTCACAGTCCCCTTAGTGAATCCTATTTTAGGGACCAGTACACACACAGGACAGTGTGTGCTCAGTAAGTATGGTTATCAGGCCACTTGGATGCTGGTTCTTTCCAACAGGGCTAAGGTGGATGTGGTTTGGTTCCAGAGACATGTAAGGGGGCTGGGCCAGTGTTTGGCTGGGCCCATTCCAGGGTATTCCTGTGAAGCCTCAGAGCCCTATGCTATCACCAAGTGAAGAGCTGAGAGAAGTGTCCTCAGGCTGCAGAGTAGGGGACCTGAAGCCTGTCCAGCCTTCCTCTAAATGCCAACCAGGACCTTAGCTTTTACTACCATTCCAGCCATCTCTGCTCCTCCACTGCTCTGGAACCCACATTGGCTCCCTAGTGCCTTAGTATTAAATTCGGATTTCTTCTTCTGTTTCCCCTGCATGGGATATACTCGTTTGTGCACTGAGGTCATGGCTCTTGTCCTGTCCCTAGTTGGAGTGTGAGTGTGAGCTAGTGGGAAGGTGAGCAGGACTCTGGAATGTCCTTTGCCTATCTGGGGCCTGGGAGGGGGATCTTGCTCTGCCTCACCAGCCATTTCTGCCTCCAGGACTGCAGTGCAACGCATCCGTGGACCTCATTGGCACCTGCTGGCCCCGGAGTCCCGCAGGGCAGCTGGTGGTTCGGCCCTGCCCTGCCTTTTTTTATGGTGTCCGATACAACACCACAAGTAAGGAAGAGGGTGGAACGTGGACCATTTCTGGGAGGTGGGACAGCTTGGGGAGAGCTTGGAGGTGGGAGAAATAACAATAATAATAATCATAACTCTTACGGGTGTAGCTGTCATGTGCCAAAGGCTAGCTCTGTGCTCTGCTGGGCATCTGCGCTCATTAGCTGTGATTATAATGATACTCCTGGAAGACACTGTCACCCATTATATAACCAAGGCCTCTGCAGTTCAGAGAGGTTAGGGAACTTGCCCAAGGTCAACAGCTGAAATTTGTCTGACATTTTCTTCTCCAATTGACAAACTTTAGGTTAATCTGTTTGAGCTATATCTATACTGTGGGGTAGGGCAGGACTCATCAGAATAGCCCCAACATAGTGGATGAGAGCCCCAAGCTCAGAGAGGTTCTGAGGCCTGCCCAGGGCCCTCCAGCCAGGATTTGGGGGACACAGAGTTTTAGATCCATAGGCAGAGGTCTGAGCTTGCATCCCAGATCCATAGGTGGGGTGGGGATGGGGCAGGACTAACCCAGGGTCTGTTCAGATACTCGATCCTCATGTAAACACCTCACTCCCCAGAGGCTCCGAACCTCCTCACCAGGCTTTGCAGCTCCTTGTTGTGCCACCTGCTTTGCTCAGAATTAATTTACTCTCCCCTGTCAATAACTCGATCCCTGCTTATCAAGAGAGCAACAGGTGCCCTAACCTATCCCAGGGTCGGTGGGGGCCAGATCCCTGGGAATGGGGTTGCCTGTGTGGGCCTGGTGCACTTGAGCTCAGAGCCCCAAGAGGGCACCAGGGGCGACCACAGACCTTGGGTGGTTTGCTCCAAGTCTCACTGTGTGACCTCCCCCCTCATGGGCCCTCTAGCCCCTCGCCTAAAGATCAAGAGGGCTGGATGACATGCTTCTCAGACTCCCAGCTCTAACTCCCAAATTCCTTCTGCCCTTCATCCCTCTACCAGATGGACTGAGAGGATTAAGGCTGGGGGCTATGGCCAAGGAGGTATGAGAGGGCCCAACAGGGGAGAGGGGGCGTCAGAGCTGGGCGGGAGGCTGGAACAGCAAGATCACACAGCCTCATGTGTCTGTACCATGTCCCGGCCATGGGAGGTATCTGGAGAGTGAGAAGAGACACTGGGAGGGGTGTGGGGACCAAGGGGAGGAAATGCAGAAAGGCAGAAGGGGACAGGGACCTCTGGACTGATTTTGTCCAGTGTTTAGGGGGATACAGAAGACCAATCTCCAAGTGGTGGGGCTCATTTTACAATAAGGAAATTGAGACACAGACAGGCTAATAACCTATCCAAGATCACAGAGCATGGAGGCAGGGTCAGAACCCAGGAACCAGAGCCTTCCCACGGTTCCACTCATGTTGCTGTGGCCGTAGTCCTTCTGGAGTTCCCAGGAAGGAGGCAGTGTTAGGGCTGGTACATCAGGGGGCTTCTGGGAGGAGGCACCAGCACCTGTCAGTTCCACCTGCCTGAGGATTGTCATGTCTGACCCTACCAGCCCTCATTCTCCAGTGCCACTGCCCTAGCCGAAGGTTCTAGATCTGACCCTGTCACACTCTTGCTTGGAATCAACCCTTCTGTGGCTCCCCATTTCCTCCTTGTCCTCCTGAGTGGGGTGTGGCCAGGCTTTCTGTGGTCACCACCCTGACCACCCACAATAAGCTCCCTCTACTTTCGTCCCAAAGTAGGTGTTTACAGACCTTATTGTCTGGGTATGCGCTACTCCAGACCCTGCCTCAAGTGGCAGCCAGGAGTCCTGCGTTCTTGTCTCAGCTCTGGCTATACTGGTTAAGGTGCCCCGGGATCCCAGCCTGGGCCTCAGTTTCCCCGCCTGCAGGATGATGGGGGGTTGTGTGAGCTGTCTCTGAGCACCCTCACTCAACCCTCGTAGCTACCAGGAAAGAAGCAGAGGCAATGGTCTCTCAGTGTAGTGGCAGCACATCAGGGCAGGGCCACAGACGCCCCTCCCATGTGCCCCTGCATGAGGTGATATGAACACGCCCAGGCAATCAGAGGCAAGTGGGAACCCAGAGCTGTCCCTAATCATTAGTCACTAATTAATTCATTCACTGATGAGGTGCTGCCAGGACTTCCAGGCCTGCTCCTTAATGTTCTCCTCCTGCTGCATCTGATCTTCAAAGGGATGGGAAGCATTTCCAAAAATATCCATTTTTCCCGTGATTCTTTGGGAGGACTGCTCAGCTCAGCAATTAAAGACAAGGAGGTTGCATCCTCCCTGGCAACGACTCCCGGCTTATTGGGACTGTTTCTTTCGGGTCACCTCCTTCTTCGCATCAGTGCCTTCTCCTTCTGACTGAACTGGCCTTGGGAGGGAGTCCCGGCCCCCCACCCACACATGGGATACCAAGAGAAGCGTTGAGCACAGAGAGCCTCCTCCTGCAATCTCAACCAGTAGTCCCTTTGATGGGGACAAGTGACACGTTCTGAATCATTCTGAATCTCATGTAAGGTTATGTAAATACTGCTCCAAGACAATAAT
The DNA here is from genome assembly GCA_963574655.1 of Perodicticus potto. Lineage (NCBI taxonomy): Eukaryota > Metazoa > Chordata > Mammalia > Primates > Lorisidae > Perodicticus > Perodicticus potto. The sequence continues at coordinate 36,444 of CAUYRH010050460.1, forward strand.
AATAAAGATAACAGCTAATACCAGGTGCCAGGTACAGTCCCAAGCTCTTTGCACATGTTAACTGAATGGTAAGAGCCAATAAGACCATTCTAACTTACAGATAAGGAAGCTGAGGGATTGTATGATTTGCCCAAGGTCACACAGCTAGCTGGGATAGTGCCAGGATTTGACCCCAGGCTGTTTAGTCTAGGGGCTGGTTCTTAGCATCACCTTGTGCTTCTTTTAACGTAGAAAGCACCCTGCACTGCCCCCACAGCCCCCATGCCCCCTCTGCAGCCCTCTGCCCCAAGCCCTCTCTTTCCAGACATTCCAGAGCAGCCTGTGTCCGTGGCAGAAGCTGGATTCCCCAGATCTCTCTGAAAACCCCACCACGGAGCCTCAGCCCTCTGGTAGTTCATCCCTCATTTAGCAATTAGTAGAGAATCAGCAGCCTCTTCGCCAACTCTGCCCAAGGGCTTGTGCTGCCTGAGACTTGGGTCCACTGACAGGGAAGCTGGGCAGAGCTTTAAAAATCCATTCAACCCTATTTCCCCACTGGCAGGCTGCAGTGAGAGCGGCGCCTCAGCACAGGGCTGGAGGGGAGGGGGCACAGAGGGGGCCTGGCAGCCTTCCAGCCCTGGCCCGGCTCCCTGGGCAGGGTGGAGGGCAGGCATCAACTCTCCCTCCCTCTTGCCCTGATGCTGCCAGCGGAGAGGCAGGCTCTCAGGCTGGTCTCTTGGGGATCCACTGGTCCAGGCCCCCTATATAAGGGAGGAGAGGGGGCCCGAAAATCACTCACAAAGCCCAGCCCGGCAGCAGCAGAGCTGGGTGAGCGGGCCCTGGCCTCTGGCTCCCTTGCAGTGTCTTCCCCTTTGGGGCTCCAGAATCAACCACAGGGACTTTGGTAGCTTCCCTGCCCTCTCACAGCCCTGCTGCAGGAGCCTGTAGTAAGGAAGGCTCCTAGGAGATGGCTCAGGGTTCAGTTCCTCTCTCAGCCAGTGCTGCCTAGAGTCAGAGCCAGAATTAACTCAAGGAAACAGGTTTAGAGCCACTGCTGCCAGAGCAGGGGACACAGCGGAGTGGGGCGACCTCTGCTAGCGGAATTTAGAGCTCCCCCAGTCCCTTCCCCACTGGGTTTCGGGACCCTGGTGCCCAAGTGGGTAGGCAGGTAGGAAGGTGAGAGGGAGCCTTTGCACGGCTCTTCCTTCCCAGAGCCCTAAAGCCAGGCATCATGTCGGCGCACAGGGCCCCTCGCTATCTCCTTGCAAGGTAACAAGCTCTGGGCTGCAGTCCAGGCTGGGGGCTGCACAGAGCCTCCCCCCTCTGTACCCTCCTGCCTTCTCCAAGTGCCGACAGCCAGGCTCAGCAATCCTAGCCCCTCTCAGTGACCAGACGCCCGCCCTGTGAGACCCACCTGTGTGATATCCCCCAGCACACTCTTGCTGCCTGTCATTTTCTGTCCAAGAGCCTCCGCAGAGTTTGTACCCACCCTATGACCTTCCAACATGAGGCCCACAATGGGGAAACGCCAGCATGGGGACCTTCTACAAGACCTGCCCTGCGAGCCACCCTCACCCTGTGAGGACATACCTCATAGACCTCTACTATGGATGGTCCTGCCCCAAGAAACTCCATCATTTGGATTTGCCATGTGAGCTGTCACCACTTACCCTTCCATCGTCATATCATGCGTATCCTTGTGAGAGTTGACTCATGAGGTATCACCATTCTTGTACTGTCATCCAAGACCCCCAAATGGAGATTTCTCAGAAGAGCACCCACCACGTCACCTGCCACCACATAAGGGCTTGCAAGGAAACAGAATCACCCAGAGCACATGTCCAAATACAAGTCCCCACTTCTTCCTTCTGTTCACACTCGTTGGGTGGCTGCTTGCACTGGACAGAGGACTGCAAGGAAACAGTCCAGCCAGCTGGGCAGACCTGTCCATGGGCCAGCTCTTTGGGCCTGATTGTGCCAGCTTGAGTGGGCAAAGCTGAGGCCCACAAGTGGGCATTAGGGGAACCAGTGACCCCTAATACCAACAAACAAAACGTGGCAGTCAGCCAGCAGGCCCTGTGCTAGCCCAGACTGACAGGTAGATGACTGGCTGCTATTCCCTCACAGACTCTCTCTTCTTCTTCCAGACAATGGCTACCGGGAGTGCCTGGCCAATGGCAGCTGGGCTGCTCGCGTGAATTACTCTGAGTGCCAGGAGATCCTCAATGTGGAGGTGAGGCTGTGCTAGCAAGGCTGCCCATACTGGGGGGCCAGGACCCCTGGCTAGTCAGTGTCAGGGAGCTTGAGGCCAATGGCAAGGCCCTGCCTTAGCAAAGCTGGGGAGAAGGAGCTTTGGAAGTAGCCTGGGAGCAGGTACCCCGAGGGAGGTCTGAGCTGCACCCCCACTTCTTCCTTCTGTTCACACTCATTGGGTGGCTGCTTGCACTGGGCAGAGGACTGTCCCTGGTCAGACCAGACACAGTCACGGCATTCCCATCCGTTTCCACCTCCCACACCTGAGAAGTTTGTGAAGGGCCAGACACCGGGGCCCTATCAGAACCAGGGATGGGGGTAGCAGATCTGCTTGAAAAAGCCCTTGGAGATACTTTTAAAAATGTAAATGTTTTTGAACAGATACTGCAAAATCCAAAGGATACAGTGGGAATTATAGTGTCTCCCACCCTGGTCCCAGCCCCTGGTTTAGTAGAGTTTCTTCCTGAGATGTTCTCTGCATATAAGATGATTATACAGGATGGCCATAAAGTTGGCGTGCAATTTAAAATAGTACACGAACTTTATGGCCACCTTGTATATGTGTGTGTATATGTATGTGTATATATATATGTGTACACACTCACACTTTTTTGTTTTTACCCAAATGTTGCTTATTATTCACACTGTTCTATGCCTTGCTTTTTCCATCTTGGAGATTGTTTTATATCAGTACATAAAGAGCATCTTTATTTTTTTTACATTTGCATAGTATCACATTGTACAGTAGTTTATTTAACCAGTCTTCAGTTATTAAAAACAGTGCTTCAGTGAATCATCTCTCAAGGGTGACATGTGGGAGAGGCACAGACAGATCTGTCCTCCTGGCATTACTGCTGTCCTCCGTCCCCCTGCCCTTTCCCCCCACCTCCCTTGACTTTCTCAGCGAGTGCTAAGGAAGGTGAGGTCAAAGGGCAGAGGGGGGATGTCCCAGGGTGTCTGAGGGCCCCAGGCTTCTGGCGTGTGGAAGAGTCCTGGAAATCCCATCCCTGAAGATCTGAGCTGGAAGGGACCTGAGACCCTCCCTCCCATCTGGTAATAAGAACCATCCAGAGCACATGTCCAAATACAAGTCCCCAAGCTGACACCTAAAAGACCGAACTGTCTGGGGAGGACTTCTTGGGAATCTGCATTTTTAACAAATGCCCCTAGAGAACCTTCTACTGGGGTAAAAATGAGAAATTCCGATCTAATGCAACCCATTCATCTTACAGATGGGGAGTCTGAGGGCCCAAAAGTGGGTAGTGACTCACTAAGGTCACGTGGCCAGAGGGAGTCAGAGCCTGGAACCTGGGGTTTTGGAGCCCGGCTCTACTTCTGCCTGCTGGGTGAGCCTGGTGTGAAACCAGGTTAATGGAGGGAGAACAACTTTCCCTCACCTGTGGCTCTGCCCACCGCAGCCCTGAGCACTTTGGTTAGCCCTCCTCAGGTGCCTGGCCTTATGTGGCTGAGCTCTTGGGGCTCTGCTGTCCCCTTTCTGAAGCTGCAAGGATAAGTCAATGTTTTAGCCTAAAAGAGTGATGAGCTCTTTCATGGTGCTGCTCTGGCAGGGTGGGCACAAGACTGCCTGGGGGTGAGGGATGCTGCCTGGCATCTCAGATCCCAAGGGCCAGACTGTTGGGTCCACCCAGGGCTGGGGAAGGTGAGCCAAGGCTCCATGACCATCTGACCTAAGCAGAAATAGTCCCCACGCAGTGAGCCTACCTGAGAAGCTGGGGGAGTGTGGGAGTCCGGGTCAGGAAACTCAGTTGGGTCAGAGGAGGTGTCCTGGGGTGGGGTGGGGGCAGGGAACTCCTGGTCTGATGTACAATAGAGGAGGTGGGAAACAGGGATGTGCTCAGAAAAGCAGGTCAGTGCTGTGGGTGACTCAAAACTGCGGTCCCGTCCACACGGGGATGGTGTCTGGGAGACATGGAAGTGTTCGGCCCCTCCTCCACACCCACTCCTGCTCTGATGGCCCTGCTGGGTCCGCAGAGCCTGAGGCAGATGTATCCTCAGCTAGAGGTCAGGCCGCCAGCTTCCCTCCCCACCTTAGAGGAGCAGACGACTGTCCCCTTCTTGGACGAAGCCAGAGAGGCCACAGCTGCTTGGAGCCTCCTCCCAGCATTCAGCCCTCCCGATGCTCAGGGAAAGGTCTTTGTGGTTCACCAAGTCCCTCCTGCTCTTGTGTAAGCCCCTCCCTCCCAGCTGGCTGAAGGAATGCTCAGCAGCCCTGCTTCCCCCAGCGCCTGTCCAAGACTCGAGCACAGTGGTCAGCCGCCCTCAGTCTGCCCTGCAGCTGCCCCCTCAGGAAGGACAGGGGTCTTCTCTCTCATCAGTAGGGTTAGGATGGAGAGAGGATTAGGTGCCCCCAGCCTCATCAGCCCCTCCTTGGCAGTATAACAAGAACAGCAAGGGCTTGGAGGTTTGGATGTCTGCTCATTCGTGCTGTGTGACCTGGAGCAGGTAACTTAACCTCACTAAGTCCCCTAAAATGGTTGCGAGTTACTCAGATCTCTTCCTCCTGGTAGGAGGGTGGTGCTGGCCTGTGTCGTGGCCCATCTATCTGCCACCCCTCTGTCTCCCATGTCACCTGGGGGATCAGGGAAGGTTGTATGTGCAGCTAAGGTGACTGGGTAACATGGACATCCCCCTCTCCCCCCCAGGACGGAGGACGTAGTGACCCATCTCTGCCTGGTTTTGCCACCATTTTCCCCTGCAGCCTCTGTCGGCTTGGTGCCTGGCACACTGGGTAATCAATTAATTTAATTAGTGAAAATGCCATCCCCTTCTGCCAACCCCCAGCATGGCCAGACCCCTCCCAGAACCGCAAAGAGGAAAGTATCCAGTTAACTGAGTGGCAGGTTTCTCAGCTCTGGGCCTGGGCTGAGCCCTAATTAAGCACCAGCACCCTGGGGTGTTGCAGAGACTGGATTCTCAGAAGTCAGGTGTGAAATGGGGCCTGAGAGGCGCCAGGTGCCCAGGGGACTTGCCCAAGGCCCAATCCACCAGGGGACAGGTCCCCACATGGGAAGCCTGGTATGCTCTGCCCGGCCCCAGGGGATGACACTGAGCCCCCAGCACACACACCCCCGGCACCAGCCCCCACTCCGTGCATCAGCACCCTCCCCCCATCTCCACCCTGTGATAACTGTCCTCACTGTCTTGACTCCCCACGCCTTACATTCACATGCTCTAGCCCCCTCCCCCATGATCTGTGGAGGACAAGGAGTCTGGGCCAGAGCAAATCCTGGGAGGACACACCTTGGTGGGACATGAAAGCAGCTTTGGGGATCTGAGTTTGGGGTAGGGCCTCACTGCTCACAGTGGGAGGAGCAAGTGGTGGTTGGACCAGGGCTTCTGAAATATTCTTTGGCTTCTTGCTAGAAAGAAGACTCGAATTCAGTGTTATGGGGTGGGGTGTAAGAATCCACTTTTCTCAAGGTTCCTGCTGGCACCTAGATGCCGATGTTTTTGGTTCAGGGACTGTACTGGGAGGGGCCGGGCCGGAGTACAGCTGGAGGCTAAGGGGGGCAGCTCAGGAAGCCCAGATGGAGAGCAAGCACCACTGAGGGGGGGTAAGTAGGGATGCGGAGCCAGACAAAGGCTGTGGAGCTCAGAAGGGGCCATGGGGTCCCGGGAGGGAGGTCTCATTGCCACCCTCCCAGCAAGACATCTAGGCATTGTGACACCACTGCCATCTGGGACAATGTGGTGTCTTGCAGAGTCTGGTCAGAGTCAGCCAGGCACCTGCTGCTTGCCAGATCCTGGTCATTTAAGGTACAGCAGAGTGGCCTCTTCCAAGCACCACACTGGGCCACCTTCCTCAGGACACTATTGGTCTTAGGTCTCCAAAGTCAACCTGGACAGAGCGCTGCTCATGTCCCCTGTGTCCTGCAGGCTGTGCAGATTATCAGTGACCTTCGCTCTAGTGTCACTAAGCGTCCCTTTGGATGTAGAGGCTGGTCTTTTTGGGTGTCACTGATCACTTCTCTGGGTACTGCGGCTTTCTCTCAACGCACGGTATACTGGGCAGCTCCAAGAACCAAAGCTGAGAACCCTGTTTCTGGTTGTTATTGGAAATTTCTCCTTGTCTCCAGACCTATTTGTCTCTCAGGGTAGTGGCGGCCGTCTCTCAGGTTTTTTCTGGCCATCTCTTAGGGTGACACTGCTGTCTCCCCAGCTATCTTCTTGGGTTCTCTCTTTCTCAGATTGCATCAGCTGATGTGGCAGGTGAGAGACAGGACTTGAACCCAGCCCAGAGAGTCACACAGAGACTTTGTCCCCCTAAATGGTTTGGCCCTGCTATCCCTGTCAGGCTCTGTGGAAAACCCCCCTCGCAAGCCCCCAGGCTCCTCACAGCCCCCAGAGGCTCAGGAGCCCTGAACAGACTTGCCCAGAGAAGGTGCTTGGGTTTTCAATTCCTGTTTGTCCCCCTAAGAAATGTACCATGGGGCAGGAAAAAGAGGGGTTTATTTTTATTTACTTTTTTGAGATAGAGTCTCACTTTGTTGCCCTTGGTAGAGTGCCCTGGTTTCATAGCTTACAGCAACCTCAAACTCTTAGGCTCAAGCAATCCTCTTGCCTCGGCCTCCCAAGTAGCTGGGACTATAGGCACCTGCCAGAATGCCTGGCTAGTTTTTCTATTTTTAGTAGAGACGGGGGTCTCACTCTTGCTCAGGCTGGTCTCAAACTGATGAGCTCAAGCAGTTCACCCACCTCAGCCCCCTAAAGTGCTAGGATTACAGGCATGAGCCACTGTGCTCAGCAAAAGAGGGGTTTAAAGACAAATAGACTCTGGTTTCAGTTGCTAGCTGCATGGCATAGGCCAATTATTCTGGAAAACAGGGATGAAAGTACCAATCTCAGAAGGGAGAGAGAAACACAATAACGTCTATAAAGCACCTGGCATGGTTGTCAGCACACAGTGGGTGCTTAATAAATGACTCCTCTCCATCCTAGCCCCCAGGACCCAAGCACAACCTGACGTGGGGTGCATGGGGGCGCTGGTGGCAGGTGGTAGTGAAAGGCTCCTGTGTACCCCACTTCTGCTGTCTAGCCTGAGCCTGTGAACGATGCGCACTCCACAGATGTTGTCATTACCCAGGGGCTTCTCGGCATGAATTTGTGGAAAATTTAATAAAGGAAATTAAATATCAGCTCCAGACAGCCTGTGGTGTGTGTCTATTTTCCGGAGCCTCTGGATTGTGGCATCTGCCACCATGCAGCCTCCCCATTTGCATGGGCGATAGGTATCCTTTGCCCCCTTCCCCTTTCTTTGTCCCTTGCTTGCCTGTCTTCATTTACACCTCACTGGGTCCCAGCCCTTCCAAGGCCCAAGTAGCTAATGTGATTTTCTGCCAAGTTCTAGAAACCCTCTGCTGGGAAAGCCAGCTCCCAGAACAGGACTCTGGCAGGGACTTGGACCTGTGAGGGTCTCCCTGAGGATGCACAGCAGCCAGGGCAGGGGGCAGGGAAAGCTTGGCCCCTCTTTTTTTTTTGAGACAAGCGCCTGGCTGCCCTTGGTGGGAGGGGATGGCATATGCAGATGCATGATGGATAGGGCTGGATCTGACCCTGAGGACAGCTCTGACTCCCGTGGATTCTATGTTCTAACAGCAAAGTCCACAGAGGGCCAGGAGCTCTTTGGTGGCTTTGGAAAGACGACAGGGCTGCTGTGAGCTCATCCTTTTCTTTGCACTTGTGTGTCACCAGTTTTCTGTGCATTGTCACCCTCAGCACAAAGGAGAGACAGAGGGAGGTGCTAGTGGGTACTCCCCTTCTCAAAGCCAGCTGCTTTCCAACATCTGTCTTCCCTTCCTTCACTCACACACGGTGATGAAGCCCAACTTAGTGCCCAGCTCAGGTTTCTAGGCCCTGCCTCCTCGAAACCTAGAAAAGGATGCATGGGGGCTTTGCCGTCTGCGTGCAGAGAGCTGGGGGACCAGCCAGTCCCCCATTATGGGCTGGGAACCTGTCTGTAGCCTTAGCATCTTGCCAAACTGCACATGCAGGAAAGAGGTAGTTTCGAAGTTAGGTAACTTGGAGTGAGTCACCCTACCTCTGTGTCTGTTTTCCTGTGAAATCAGGAACAGATGCCCTTCCAGCTCTTCCCACAGGGTTTAAGATGGTAACAGACACACAAATCCTCTGTAAATGGCTTCATCATTCTTGGAGTTAAACTACTGAGACTGTAGAGCAGTAGCCTACGTCAGTATGCTAAATTAATTAAGAGATAAAGTTAGGGCATTGTGTGCTAGTCTTGGAACAAGATCCCATTTGCTTCATGCAGACTCCCCAGGCCAGGGTGGGAAAGGACCTGCGGGGGAGTCATGCAGCCTGGAGACACATCATTGTGAGGCCCACAGAGACCAATGTACTGTGGCTTTGAGTGCCTTCCTCGCTCCCTGGAGTAGGCAGCAACAGCAGCGCCAGGGCTGTGGAGGCTAACCGAAAAGATGGTGATGCAGTTCAGGAATGGGTGGGGAAAGAAGTCCTGGGAGGCTGGTGTTTCGGCATCCCCGGGGCCACCTGGAGTTTGGGCTGAATGCAAACCTGGAGGACATGAGTGCGAGGGCACCTCTGTGAACCCCACATGTTTGCACACCTGGAGGGGGCATCCTGTGTGATGTGGAGGTTCAGTTGTCCAACATGGAGTGTTGGGCAGAGCATGGGATTCGGGGAGGGACAGATCGAGCTTCGGCTTGGATGTGCTGCCGCAGAGCAATGCCTGCACACAGTAGGGCTCTGCACGGGGAGAACTGTGAGGATTACTGCTCCATCCTGGCCACCCCTTGGTGCTGTCCTCATAGAGCTGCTCACATCCAGTGGGTGCAGGGGTGTGGCCGTGTGGGAGCCTCACCTCTGCCCCTCTCTCTTGCCCCAGAAAAAGAGCAAGGTGCACTACCACATTGCTGTCATCATCAACTACCTGGGCCACTGCATCTCCCTGCTGGCCCTCCTGGTGGCCTTTGTCCTTTTTCTGCGGCTCAGGTGAGAAGGCCCTGTACTGCCCCCATCTGTCCCCACCCTGAGCAGAGTGAAGAAGTAGATGCTGGAACAGGCTGGGGGATGGCCACTGGATTGGGGGCGCCTGGCTGCCCGTGGTGGGAGGGGATGGCACATGCAGAAGTCTCGGGTCTCTTGGAATCGCTGGCAGAGTCTCTCTGCCCCTCCCCAGTAGCTGCTGGGGGCAGGGTGGGGAAGGCCCACCTTATGTCACCCATACCCAGGCTGTATCCTTTTGGGGTGACTGGGCAGGCAGAGCCATGGAGGTGGAGTAGCACCCCTTTTCAGATTTGAAAGTGCCTGGACCCCAGCACTGCTGCCAAGGATGCAGGTTACAGGGCCAGGAATGGGGGTGGTGTGAGCAGGGCTAGTGCTCAAGGAGCATGCGCTGTGTGCCAGGTGCTGTTCCCAGGAGCTTACATCTGGGTGGACCGAAGGTGGGAAGGGCCCCGGGGACATTAGGAGAGACTTCCTACCACCCCCCCACCCCATGTGACTTGGCCAGGCAGTCACACTCTGCCTCAGTTTCCCCACCCATACATCTGGGCTGGAGCAGCGCTGGTGGCCTGTGCCTCAAGCACTCTCCTGTCACTCCTGTCATCCACCCAGAAGTATCAGGTGCCTGCGAAACATCATCCACTGGAACCTCATCTCAGCCTTCATCCTGCGCAACGCTACCTGGTTCGTGGTCCAGCTCACCATGAGCCCCAAGGTCCACCAGAGCAATGTGGTATGTCCTGGGGGCAGTGGGAGGGGGGCGCACACAGGTCAGGGGAAGGGCCAGGAGGGGCTCCCCTGCAGAGGAGGGACTGGGCCAGGCATTCAGGGGCCAGGGGCACGCACACCCATCCTGCCTGGAGGAGGCCCCAGGCTGGAGTGGGGTGCTGCCCCTCCCCGATCGCCAGCTCTGGTTGGGGGTGACAGGGCTGGTGCAGACTGGTGACAGCCGCCTACAACTACTTCCACGTGACCACCTTCTTCTGGATGTTTGGTGAGGGCTGCTACCTGCACACGGCCATCGTGCTCACTTACTCCACCGACCGGCTGCGAAAGTGGATGTTCATCTGCATTGGCTGGGGTGAGCTGGATCGCCGGCCCCCGCCGGTGCTGTGGCGGTCCCCAGTCTGCCCGCTCCTCACCCGTTCTCAGGCTAGCAGGCTGGGGGTCTGAGAAACGGAGGCCAGGTTGGGGTGGTGCTTGCACCATAGCCCTCTGCCCCTCCTTGTGGGTAGGCGACGTGTACTTCCAGGTCTTGGCGATCCCTGCAGCCCCCTCCCAGGGCCTGAGCTGCCCGGAGGAGGGGCTCCATAACAACCTGTCTCTCCCCCAGGTGTGCCTTTCCCCATCATTGTGGCCTGGGCCATTGGAAAGCTGTACTACGACAATGAGAAGTAAGCCACCTGCTTCCCCTTCTCCCCTAGGCCCAAGCTCCTGCCTCTTCTCTGAACTCCCTAAGGAGTGGGCTGAGCCTGCTTTCCCCTCAGGACCATGGATTCTGCATCTATACGGGAGGGAGCTGGGGGTGGGACTCCATCAAAGGGATTCTGATGAGACCAGCTGAGAGGCAGGCTCCAGCCTCCTTATCTGCCCTGGAAAACTTGACTTATGCTGCAGTGGTTCATAGCCTGCCTCACCTTAGAATGGCCTGGGAAGCTTAAAAAAGTACCGATGCCCAAGTGTCACCCCAGAGTGTTGGATATAATTGGTCTGGGGTGCGACCGGGAACCTAGAGTTTTAAAACACTGTCTTGGTAATTCTGATGTTTGTGTAAGATTGAGAAAGATTGAAAACCAGTGTGTGTGTGAGAGAGAAAGAGAGGTGGGAAAGGTGGGCATAGGTAACCAGGGGCGGCATCAGGAATTTTTTTTTTTTTTTGCTAAAGAAGTGTTCTCAAGAATCCCCTTCCTGACTGGGGTCTAGGCAGCCTCCATCACAGTGACAAACCCTCTTCTCCCCCAGAGGGACGGGGCCTCCACAGTCCTACTGGCTGTCACCAAGTTTGCATAGCCGGTGGGGATGGGGGCAGCTGGGCAGGGAGGCTGTGCCCTGAGCAGGAGCCTGGCCAGCGATGGTGCTGACTGAGCCTGCAGGGGTTTGTGTGGGCACTGGAGGAGATAGAAAAACAGTTTCAGAAAGCTCTTGTGTGCATGTGTGTGCATGTATGTGCACGTGTATGTGTGTGCTGGCGAGTATCTTGGAGGGGAAAGCACTCCTGGGCTGCAGAAGAAAGTAGGTCTGAGTGGCTCTGATGCCCCACCTAGTGGTGAGATGCTGACACCACAGCAGAAGGGACCTGGGTGTCAGAACTTGCAGACCAGAGACCTGAGGATTGGACCTGGCCCCAGACAGCTGCATTTGGCCTGCATCCAGAAATCAGAAAACTTGATTTTTTTAGTCAACCTTTAAAAAGTCAAAAGGTTTGACAAAAAATCCCAATTTCTGGCTTATGGAGGCACCATGAGATCTAGCCACTGCATGCCTGAGGACACAGGGCTTCCCACAGACCTCCCTGAGACTTGCTGGCAGGAAACTTAGGAAATGCAAAGTGGGGCCGTGCAAGTCTCCTCTCAAGCTTGATCAGGCTGCATCTAAACAGATGCCGGCAGAGATGCTAACTGGGGGATGCAGGACACCGTGTGTGCCACACCTCTATTGCACCCCAGAGGCATGCTTAGCCTCGGCCACAGCCAGGGACCACTGGGGGAAAGAGGGAGCACTGGCATGTGGGGCCATGTCTGTTTCTGGACCCAGTCTACATCTCACAGAAGACGCTGTTCTCTCTGCATGTGGGACGTCTGAGGCACCACAGAGGGATGGAGTGGCTTGATCTGCTGGGGTTGGAATTGGGACACCCACATCCTGGTCTCTGGCCTGAGTCCCACCCTGGCTGGGCACCTCCCCTACATCACTGTCATGGACCCAGATGACCGACCTGGCCCTCTTCTCTGTGGCCTTTTAGGTGCTGGTTTGGCAAGCGGCCTGGGGTGTACACCGACTACATCTACCAGGGGCCCATGATCTTTGTCCTGCTGGTAAGAAGATGGGAGGGGAGAGGAGACAGAGTGAAGTGAGGCGTGGTGGTGGTGCATCACTGCTGACTGTGAACAGAAGGACCCTCTGCCTGGAGGTGGAGGTCACCCCAAGAGCAGGCGCAGGTCAGGCCTGTGTGCAACTGCTAACGAGGAGCAGGGAGAGCAGTGGGGACGTGAGGTCCTGGCTCCCTCCATGTCAGTCACCTCTCACCCAACTGTCCTCCTGGTGCACTCAAATTGCAGATCAATTTCATCTTCCTTTTCAACATCGTCCGCATCCTCATGACTAAGCTCCGGGCATCCACCACCTCTGAGACCATTCAGTACAGGTGACTGGGTCTTGCCTCCCCCACCCTTGGGGGGCTTCAGAGCCAGGGTCCCCCTCCCCAGGCCTTGCAGTGCTTCCTCCTGAAGCCTCAATTCCCACCTCAGACACTCCTGAGACTGGCCACTCCCTTCCCAGCCCTGGCTGTCCCCTCCCGGCTGGGCTGTGACTGTGGGCCTCCCCGCCTGCCCTGCCCCCAGGAAGGCAGTGAAGGCCACTCTGGTGCTGCTCCCACTCCTGGGCATCACATACATGCTGTTCTTCGTCAATCCCGGGGAGGATGATGTCTCCCGGGTCGTCTTCATCTACTTCAACTCCTTCCTGGAATCCTTCCAGGTATGGCCGTCCCCCTATGCCTGCCCTGGAAGGGCCACACCTGCACCTCCTGTGGGGGCTCCTCTCCAGTAGGGAGTTAGGGGGCAGAACGCTGGAGAGCAGGGGGCAGCCTTGAGGCTGGATGGGGCGACAACCTGCAGCCGGCCTGTGACAGCCTTGTCTGTCCTCCCAGGGCTTCTTCGTGTCAGTGTTCTACTGTTTCCTCAACAGCGAGGTAAGGACCCGGGGCCTGAGGCCAGGCTCAGGGTGGCTGAGGTCTGTGGGGACTGCAGACTGTCCAGAGCCCCCTCCTGCCCTTGGGTGCTGGCGCCCTCCCCTTCCTCCCAAGTCCCATGGGGATGCTGCTGGGTGCTCCAGGCGGGTCCCTGACACCTGTTCACTCTGCTGCTACAATGACAACCACTTTTTTACTCTTAAAGGCAGTTTCCTTGAGGCCCCAGGGCACCATTCAGTCTCCTCAAAGAGTCTGGGAAGAGCAGGCAGGGCTGAGCCCAAGGGCAGGGGACATGGGTGGGTTGAGGGTAGGGATTCTTCATGGTAGAGGCTGTCTAGTGCCCTTGTGTGGACTAGAAAGAGGTGCCACCCGGGGCTGGTGGGTTCGAACCCGGCCCTGGTCTGCTAAACAACAATGACAACAACAACAAAATAGCTGGGCCTTGTGACAGGCGCCTGTAGTCCCAGCTACTTGGGAGGCTGAGGCAAGAGAATGGCTTAAGCCCAAGAGTTTGAGGTTGCTGTGAACTGTGACGCCACAGCACTCTACTGAGGGCAACGTAGTCAGACTCCGTCTTAAAAAAAAGAGGTGCCACTTCCTCGGGACACTTGAGAAAATTGTCCCAACAAATAAGCAGCATTACTGATGTGAGTGTTGCCACCCTGTGGACCCCTGTGCCCTGCCTGTCTGGAGAACTGCTCACCTAGACAGCAGCCTTAGGCTCAGATGTGCCCTGCCCTGTGCCCACAGGTCCGCTCTGCCATCCGAAAGAGGTGGCACCGATGGCAGGACAAGCACTCAATCCGTGCCCGGGTGGCCCGTGCCATGTCCATCCCCACCTCCCCCACCCGCGTCAGCTTTCACAGCATCAAGCAGTCCACAGCAGTCTGAGCTGGAGATGGCAGCCAGGCTCCCTGGCCACCATCTGTGGAGGTGGCCTGCTCCTTCCCATGCCCTCCCGGCCAAGCACAGCCGACACACAGCCTGGGAGGGCTGCCCCGCATCCCCAGCTGACCCGGAGTTCCAGACTGTGGGAGCAGCTGGAGCCTGGGCCATGGGATGAATGGACAGTCACCCTCAGGACTGGGCTGGGCCCAGGGCCTCTGGAGGAGGGAACTGGGAATGAATGGAAACCTACGGCCGCACACATGTCCCTCCGAGAACTGTCTTTTCCAGAGCACAAAAAAGCCAACCCACTAGGCACCTGGGGCTGTCCTCAGCAACTGCGGGGTGGCTGCTGCCCAAGGGACATCATGGGAAACTCTGATGACAGCATCTGAGTCGCAAGATGATGCCTCCAGGGATGCTACCTGACCACAGAGAGCCCAGGCCACGTGCTCAGGAGCCCTAAAGATATCATCATAAATCGGGCCACATCACTAGAAACCACTCCCAAGCCACCGGAGCTTCAACAGCACTGTGGCACTGCCACCAGAAATGCCCTGCCTTGCTGCCTTGCACCCTTTGATGTTTACTACGCTGCAGGCCAGGCTAGCTTCCCCCACTCTACTGTGGACAGCACCCTGGCCCTGACTCCCATTGACCCTGGGTGTTTCCCTTTTGTGAGAAAGTGGGGGTTGGGGGTACAGAGCAGCCTGTGAGCAAGAGCCAGGTGTGCCCAGCCATGGCCGGTCCCCCTTTGGAGTGGGCAAAGAGCTCTTAGGGTCCCCCAGTTTGCCAGCTTCAGTGGCCTGGCCCCTGGGGCAGGATCACCAGGTAATCAAAGACAGGAGAAGGCCACTATCTTCCCAGATGCCTGGAGCAAGCAAGATAAGTGGCTCTTGGGACAGCCATCTATCTGGTCAGCAAATCACTGACAAGCCCCCACTGGACCCATCCATGTCCAGAGTGATTGGACGGCAGGAGTGGGGCTCACGAAGCGTGCCCCTAGGAGATGAGGATATGGACTGTAAGGGGGGAGCTAAAGTGAAAAATAATATTTATCTTTTCAACCAGAATTTTTAAAGGCCTGGACTCTGCTGGGGCTGGGTAGGGAGGGTGCCTCAGAGAAGTGAGGGCCGTAGTTCAGCCTTCAGAGGCTGCTGTGTGGCTGAGAACCTGACACTACTTACACCTGTCAAGCATAGGGTGCGGGATGAGCCCTTGAGGGCCGGCAGAGGGTGAGGCCCAGTTAGTTAGGGCAGCTTTTTGTAAAGAGGGCAGCTGTAGGGAGAGATGGGCCATGGATTAGGGATGTAGTGGGGAGGACCCTGGTAGGGGCAGCTTGGGCAAAGGAGGAAGTGGGGTTAGGAAGCGGGGAGGCCGGACAGGCCCGAGTGCCGTCTCAGCTTGGGATCCCCAGAAGCAGACCTTGACACGAGGGTTCTGGCGCACACTTGAGGGAAGGGGAGCACAGGGAGGGCCAAGGGAGTGAGGCCAGGCTGGGAAGGCAGCCAGGAGAGGGTGGGTGGGTGACAACACAACACTGTGGACTATGAGGCCCCTCCCACTGGGGGAGCCAGGGAGCCAGCGGGAACTCCCAGAGTGGGGAGGTGGGTACTTATCCACTAGTTCCCGATAGTCACTGGTTGAGGGCTGCTCCAGGGGGACATTAATTGTCCTGTATTGCCCACATCCATGTGGGCCACAGAGAGGACCAGAGTTCCCTGGCCTAGCATCACACATGTTGGCGGAAGTCACGTGCACTGCATGGCGAGGGCAGGGGGCTGTGAGTGGGACAACAGAACTCTGCGGGGGCCCCCATGCAGCCGGGGCCTCACCTCTGGGGCTCTGACCAGGGAGGAGGGCCACCTGGGGCTGGGGAAGGACCACATGGGGGGGGTGTGCTCATGGGCACCTGGGTGCATACAGGGCATGTGGTGACTGGACACCAAGAACAGACTAAGATGCCTGTGGTGCTGACAGCTTCTGGTGGAGGGTGGCAGGTGGAGGTCTGGGTCCAGAGGAGAGCTAAGGGTTTCCACACAGGGTACCCCACTCTGCCAGTGCCCAAGTGCTATGCCCAGGGCATGACGGAGGTGGGCTGCTGGCTTCCAGGACAGCTTCACGGGAAACTGGGAGAAGCCCAACAAAGGGTCCTAGCTGAGAGGGGTGACCAGAAGTGACAACCAAGCCTTAGATGGCCACAACTGAGCTAGCTTTCTCCACTCTGC
The DNA here is from genome assembly GCA_963574655.1 of Perodicticus potto. NCBI lineage: Eukaryota > Metazoa > Chordata > Mammalia > Primates > Lorisidae > Perodicticus > Perodicticus potto. The sequence goes on from CAUYRH010050460.1 coordinate 52,701, forward strand.
CTCTCACTCAGTGGAGAAGTGAGAGAGAGGCTTTCCCTGCATGGCGTGGGCAGCACTGGGGGGCTTCCCAAGGCTGAAGGGGTCTGAGGAGCTGGGGGCAGCAGTGAGGGGGCTGCACAGACAGGAGGGGCCCCCTTTCCTGCAGGTGCCTCCGGGTGCTCTAGCCAGCAGCACCCTCCAGGCACCCCCTGGGCACTCACCACTGTGCTGGGCCCTGGGTGGGGAGTGAGCCAGGATAGACACCAGTGACCGCTGTGGCACTCAGAGCGTCTGACGCCAGAAGGCTGTGGGAAGACACCTCTAAGGCAAAGCTGGCAATCATCAGAGAAGCTGAAGGGGGGTGTCCCTGGGCAGGCAGGGTTGGTCCAGAGGGAGCCCAGGGCCCCCCCATCTGGAGACTTTGAGGACAGATTGACTCCTTCAGTGCACAGCTGAGAACATCTGGGCCCCCAAATCTGCGGCCCAGAGGCCCAGAGCTTAACCTGTCCATGGCAGATGTGTGTTCTGGGCTTTTGCACAGGGGTCAAGACAAGGCCCTAGGCCAGGAGTCTGTGCCATTCTGCTCTAAGGCTCAGTTTGTCATCTGGCTCCAAGTGCAGGGTTCTTGTCACCCCCTCCATTGACTGAAGTCTTTGGGGCTTCCGTGTTGCAACGCAACACCCATGAAAGCAGCTCTGAGACAAGAGAGTATCAGGGAGGCCCTGGTCTCAGATAGATCTGGGACACGTCCCACATGACAATGGGACTGGCCCAAAGGCAGCCCAGCCAGCATCCAACTGCGCCGAGACAGCTTCGTATCAACACCTCCTTGCCAGTGTCCAGACACCCTCCACCCTTAAAATGATGCTGCTCTTCAAACCGTGTAGTCCAGGCCACCAGAGTTCACTCTGGGTCTCCCTGCACCTAATCCAGGCTCTGCCCAGCCCCTCCAAGAGTGCCACTGGCCCCCTGACTTTCAACTCAACTGCCTGCACTTGGCCCAAACAGAGGCATTGGTTCACCAACAGCAATACTGACCATTATTGATGGTTTACTAGGATCCAGGCACTGCTAAGCCCACCTCTCTCCATGGTAATCTCATCTGCTCCGCATACTGCCCTATGAGGCAGGGTGCTGTTATCCCCATTTAACAGATGGAGGGAATGAAGCCCAGAAAGGTTAAGAGACCTGCCTGAGGGCACCCAGCAGAGGCATGGCCAGATGAGAGGCCAGGGCAGCCTCATGTGGCCTCCTTGGTGTGTGCCCCTATGCAACTGGCAGTCTCTGTAAGGTTATCCTCTCTCCCCAGGGCCTCCTGCAGTCTCCTCCCCAGGGAAATTCCCATGAGGCGCTAGCTGCAGGGGTTGAAGTAAAGCACAGGCCTCTTCCGCAAACCCAGCATCCAGCCTACCTCTCCTCTGTCCTAGATCTGTCCCAGCTCCACCTTAGGGCATCACCTCCCATCCCCAGCCCCAGCGCACCAACCCCTGTGGGTCCTGAGTCAAGAGAGGCCTGGGCTGTGCATATTTTCCAAAGCCCTCAGTGTGTTGAAAACACCAGTGAGATCATCACTGGGAGAAAACTCCAGAGACCACCCTTGGTCACCAGACTGCAACCCTGCCCCCGTCTGTCCCTCCAAGGGGTTCTCATTGCCCATTGCCCATAGGACCAAGGCAGGTGGGGGCAGAGGCTAGGGGCAGGGGCCTCCTAGGTCCAAAGGAGATTGGGGGGCACAGTAGGCCTCAGTGAAGGTGGGAGGGCACAGAGACTGGTTCTCTCATTTCCTTACCTTCATTATGAGGCAGAGGAGAAGGAGCAGGTGGTGGTTTGGCCCCTGCTCAGGTCTGGACCATCTCTAGAACATGCAGCTGGGAGGTGCTGAGCAGGGAATTGAGGGCAGGTGAGGAGGCCAGGTGAACCGGACACGTTCCCTACCCTTCCCAACACCTGCTGCCCTCACTGCCCTGGGCAGATGGAGACAATAAATGCTCCAGGTGCTATCTAGAACCCCAGAAGACAGAAGGCAGGGAGACTACCCTTGTCTTCCCCTGAGCAGCCATCTGAGAGCCCAAGCCACAGCCAAGGGATGCAATGAGGAGGAGCAAGGCTCCCAGAGCAAGGGTGCCACCCAAGAAAGCTGTCACATCTGGAGACTGGGGGGTGGGGGCAGGGATGCAGGGTCCTGGAGCAGAATTACGGCCTGGACAGCAGCCACCCGTGTGAATGCACCCACCAGGGCTCGAAATGGCACAGGGAAGGGCAGAGGAGCCAGGGAGGGGGATACGTGGAAGCAGGGCTTGAATAGACCCCCCAAAAGTCTTCAGTTAGCCAGGTTCCAGGCAGAGGCTCAAAGAGAATTCCTCGAGCCCTGGGGCTCCTAGAGCCCAAGGGGAGGTCAGGGAGAAAGGGCAGCAGGGCACATGCTGGCCCAGAAGAACCAAAATGAGGCTTGTCCTGAGGACAGGGCCACTGGAGGGGCCTGGCATTGGTCCTTGTTGTTTTTGTTTATATAACTGTGGTAATATACACATAGCATAAAACTTAACCATTTCAACCATGTTAAAATGCACAATTCAGTGGCTTTAAATACATTCGCAACGTTGTGCAACTGTCACCACTACCTAGTTCTAGAACGTTGTCTTCACCCCAAACAGAAACTCCACACCCACCAAGCATCCCTGTTCCCCTCCCCAAGCTCTGGCTGCGCAATCTGCTTTTTGTCGCTGTAGATTTACAGATATTTCCCATAAGTGTCATCAGTCATACAAATTTGTCCTTTTGTGCCTGGCTTCCTGTACTTAGCTAACGTTTCAATGTTCATCCACACTGTAGCATGTATCAAAACGACATTTCTGAATGATCCTCTGCCGCAATGGATACAGCGCACCCTCCCTTCATCAGCTGATGGACATTGGGTTCTTTCCACCTATTCCAAGTTACCGTGAACAGTGCTGCTATGAGCATTCATGCACAAGTTTTCTTTTGAACACCCGATTTCGATTGTTTTGGCTAACTTACCAAACTGCAGAATTTTCTGGGTCGTACACATATGGTAACTGTGCTGAAGTTGATTTGCATAGCAACTGTATGACTTTGCATTCCCACCAGGTGTGTATGAGGGCTCCAGTTTCTCCATATACTGGACAAAACTTGATAGTGTCTGGTTTGGGGGATAATAGCCATGCTAGTAGGTGTGTTGATCCTCAGGGGGTTTTGTTTGTTTGTTTTGTTTTTATGAGACAGAGTCTCAGGCTGTCACCTGGGGTAGAGTGCCATGGCGTCATCATAGCTCACATCGACCTCCAACTCTTGGGCTCAAGTGATCTTCTTGCCCTAGTTTTTTCTATGTCTTTAGTAGAGATGGGGTTTGTTCTTATTTGCATTGGTCTGGAACCCATGAGCTCAAGCAATCCACTTGCCTCGGCTTCCCAGAGTGTAGCTGGCGATCCTCGGGGTGGGGGTGGGACGTTATTTTATTTTGTTTTGTTTTGTTTTGTTTTGTTTTGTTTGAGACAGAGTCTCACTGTGTCACCCTCGGTAAAGTGCCATGGCGTCACGCTCACAGCAACCTCAAACTCTTGGGCTTAAGCGTTTCTCTTGTCTCAGCCTCCCAAGTAGCTGGTACTACAGGCGCCCACCACAGCACCCAGCTATTTTTTTGGTTGGAGTTGTCATTGTTGTTTAGCAGGTCCAGGCCGGGCTCAAACCCACCAGCCTCAGTGTATGTGGCTGGCACCCTACTCACTGAGCTACGGGCACCGAGCTAAGATCCTCAGGTTTTTTTTTTTGTTTGTTTGTTTGTTTTTTTGAGACAGAGCCTCAAGCTGTCACGCTGGATAGAGTGCCATGGCATCACAGCTCACAGCAACCTCCAATTCCTGGGCTCAAGTGAGTCTCCTGCCTTTGCCTCCCAAGTAGCTGGGACTACAGGCGCCCGCCACAACGCCTGGCCATTTTTTGGTTGCAGCCGTTATTGTTGTTTGGTGGGCCCGGGCTGGATTTGAACCCGCCGGCTCAGGTGTACGTGGCTGGTGCCTTAGCCGCTTGAGCCACAGGCGCCAAGCCAAGATCCTCAGTTTTTAAAAGACCCAAGATTCCCAGCATGGAAAACAGAGCCCCAGGAAGGGCATGCATACCAGTAGCAGCTGGGGCCCCAGAAAAGTTTTATTATCATGGGCCTCTGTAAGGAGCTGCCTGTCCACAAGCCCTGCTGTGCCCAGCAGCAGCTGTGATTCAGAGAGGTGCACCCAATTGGACACCTTGTCTTCCCCTGTGAGGGCAGGTGAGGAGGCCAGGTAAACCAGACACCTCACAGGCCAAGCCTCTCTCTCCAAACACCCTCTAGACCAACTGCCCCTTGGCAATGGGAACTCTCAGAAGGTGCAGCTGGCAGCCTCCTCCTGACCCTGACCATGTCTCCCCTCGCCAGCTGGTGGTTCGTTCACCAGTCAGTTGTATTCATTCCCTAATGTGTTTCTGACAGTTCACTTGCCATTGTAATTACTGTTTGTAATCTTACTAAATGTTACATTAATGGATGAATCGGAAGAGCACACACAATGCAGATGAGAAACACGATGTTTCTAATGGAAATTGAGTTGAGTGCTTTGAAGGACACTATATAAGTGAGTCACAAAAACATTGCTGTCAAATTAAGTGTGCCAATAACTGGGAGGCAAAGGATTGTCAGAATCTAGATGTGTTTCCCTTTGCTGACCGCTTTACAAGGTCCTTTAAGCTTCGAAGAATCCAGGCTGCTGTTGGAGTTGGTAGTTCATCCATGTGGATTTTCCTAAGCAAGGTGACTCGGAACTGCAAGGATGGACCTATGATAGGAGAGGGCTTCAGGTCAGTGAGTGCAAGCTCACTCAAAAGTCAGAATAACACGTGTGTGTTGGGTTAACTTGTGTCCCCCAAAAGATATGTTGAAGTCCTGACCCCTGGTACTTGTGAATATGACCTAATTGGGAAATAGGTTCTTTGCAGCCATAATTGAGTTAATCTGAGGTCACTAGCCTTTCGGACAGAGACACCATCTTCCACTAATTTGCTAACATGACGAACACAAAGGGACAGAGGACAGGCATCCGATTCATGTTCTTTTAGAAAACATAGAGTTGTTCCTTTGGCCACATACATGCAAATCTGCAAGAAAGGTGACATAGACATAAAGGGAATGGTTACTGTTCAAAGAGGCATGCCACACAAATGTCACCATGGCAAAACTGGAAGAGTCTACAATGTTACCCAGAATGCTCTCGGCATTGTTGTCGACAAGTTAGGGCAAAATTCTTGCCAAGAGAATTAACGTTCAGACTGAGCATATTCAGCACTCTTAGCATGGAGATAGCCTCCTAAAACATGTGAAGGAAAATGATCAGAAAGAGAAGGAAACCAAAGAGAAAGGTACCTGGCTGGGTTCAACTGCAGCTCCAGCCTACTCCACCCAGAGCAGCTCACTTTGTGAGAACCAACAGAAAGGGGCCTGAGCGGCTGGAACCCATTCCCTATGAATTCATGGTGTAATAGGCAGACAGCATAGCACACAGGAGGGCCAAGAGAACCAGCTGAAAGGGAACATAAGGTGCTGGAACCCATTCCCTATGAATTTGTGGCATAATAGGCGGATAGCGTAGCACACAGGGTGACCAAGAAATCCAAGAGAACCAGTTAAAAGGGGGCATAAGGTGCTGGAACCTATTCCCTATGAATTTATGATGTAATAGGTATAGCAAGTTTTGTCACATTCAATGGAAGGTGCCCCTGAGCTGCTGGAAACTTTTCGTTATGAATTCATAACATAACAGGTGTAAAATACAAAAGGCTACTGTAACAAAGATGAGGTCACTAGGGTGGCCCTAATTCATTATGATTGGTGTCCTTATAAGAAGAGAAGAGACACAGGGGCAGACAGGGAGAAAGCCATGCAACACCTGGGCAGAGATTAGAGTGATGCAGCAGCAAAGCAAGGAGGCACCAAGAACTTGCAGCCACCACCAGAAGCTAGGGAAGGAAGGATCCCACCCAAAGTCTCAGAGGGAGTGTGGGTTACCGACTCCGTGCTGGACTTGGGACTTAACTTATTCACTTTGGGCTGCTATAACAAATACCATAGACTAGATAGCTAAACACTAACACTTGCTTCTCACAGTTCTGGAGCCTAAGATGTCCAAGATCAAGGTGTCAACTGATTTGGTTCCTGGTGAGGGCTCTCTTCTTGGTTTGCAAACGGCCACCTTCTCACTGTATCTTCACATGGCCGAGAGAGATCACCTCTCCTGTGCCTCTTTCTATAAAAACACTAATCCCATCAGGAGGGCTCCACCTCGTGACCTAATCCAAAGGCCCCACCTGCACATATCATCACACTGGGGCTTAGGCTTTGACATGTGAATTTTGAGGGGATACAAACTTCTAGTGCATAGCAGACTTCTGACCTCTAGAACTGTAAGAAAATAAGTTTCTGTTGCTCTAAGCCACCAGTGGAGATAACATTGGAGTTGAGGCCTGAATGACAAGCCACAGATGGCAGGGGCTGCACCTTAGGGCAGAGCAGCAAGGCTGGATCTGGGGGCTGGGGCTGAGGTTATGTGGGAAGTAGGTGGGGCAGGGGGAGCACAATATTGTGCAGAGATTCTCTGGCTGTGGCTCCCACCTTCTTGCCACCAGCTCCAGAGACCTGGGCCACAGCCCCAGGGAGAGGTGCCCTGTCTTGAAACAGTGGTCAGATCAAACCGAGAGTGCCAGCTGCTGGCAAAGCACAACTCTGTCATGGGTAGTGTCACAGCTTCAAAGAGAAAAGAAGCGAGCGCCAGCCGGTACAGTGAGGTGGCACAGGACCACTACAGTCAGTGGGGAGAATGTGGGAACAATGGAACCAAGATTGACACCTTCAGCCTCCAAATCCCCCCATTTTGTTTCCAGGGGCCCCAGGATGCCTCCCATATACACCAGTTGCTTTGATAACCTCTTTCCTCAACTCCACCCCATTGTGGGTGGCCTAGAGAAACCTGGATAGGAGGTCCTGGGTACCCTGTGAGAGAGCAGGTGCCACAGAGTTGGTGGAAACCTGCAGAGCCAGGAACTGGGGCTGCTGACTTCAAACCCAGCTCTCGCCGTTATTCAAGTTCTCTGTCTAGCCAGTTCTCTCCTGGCTTCAGGGAAGTGACTGTGAGAGGGACTCAAGAGTCTGCTCAAAATGTTGGGGACGGACAGCAAGATCCAGACACTTCAGCAGCACAAGAGCCCCCGGACTTCTTAGTGTGTCAGTTTGAGCTTCTCTGGGCCCCAGTTTTACTCATCCATGAAGTGGGTGTATTAGGGTAAGGTTAAGCTGCTATGACCAAGAGACCCATGGTAAGCCAATGGCTTAAGGAAGACCATCTCTCTCTCTCCCCATCTCTCTCTCCCTTCCTCTCACTCTCTACCTGCCCCTTTCCCTTTCTCACTTTCCCCTCCTTCTCCCCCAAACAGTCCACCATGAGCATCCCAGGCTACTGCTCCATGCAGACACCCAGGGACCCAGCTCCTTTCACTTCCTTTCTCTCCATTCCTTAGGGTATTGTCTTCATTACCATAGTCAAAACCACATCGCTGACCTGTCCTTATTCTTACTCATGAGAAATAGAGACAGTGGACAAGGAGCCCCTCAATCTTTCAGCCGAGGCCACTAATGTGAGGGGATCACACAATTTCTGCTTCATTCCCCTTAGCAAGCACTCAGTCGCGTAGCCGTCCCTAACCACAAGGGAGGCAGAGGAAGAGGTCTGGTCATGTGTCTGGTAGAAAGGGGGACCAATGTTGAAGGGTAGCTTGTAGTCTGAGGCTGGGTGGGTGTCCCAACACCTCCCTGCAGCTGTACAACAAATACAGATAAAGTCCCCAGCACTGTGAAGTGCTCAGCAAGTCCAGGCGCGGTAGCTCATGCCTAGAATCCTAGCAATCTGGAAGGCCAGGACAGGCGGATCACTTGAGCTCAGGAGTTCAAGACCAGCCTGAGCAAGAGCAAGATCCCATCTCGACTAAAAATAGAAAATTTATAGCCGGGTGTTGTGGCAGGAGCCTGTAGTCCCAGCTACTCGGGATTCTGAGGCAAGAGAATCGCTTAAGCCCAGGAATTGGAGGTTGCTGTGAGCTGTGTGACGCCACGGCACTCTACGGAGGGCGATAAAGTGAGACTCTGTCTCTACAAAAAATAAATAAATAAATAAATAAAAATAGAAAATTTAGCTGGGTGTTGTGGCAGTCACCTGCAGTCCCAGATACTCAGGGAGCAGAGGCAAAGAGAATTACTTGAGCCCAAGAGTCTGAGGTTGCTGTGAACTATGATGATGCTAAGGCACTGTACTCCCGGTGACAGAGTGAGACTCTGTCTCAAAAAAAAAGAAAGAAGAAGAAGAAGAGGAAGAGGAAGGAAGAGAAAAGAGAAGAGAAAAGAAAGGAAGGAAGGAAGGAAGGAAGAGCTCAGTGACATGAGCTCATAGCACCAAGGGATCTTGGAAACTCTCTGGTCCAATATTCTCATTTCTTTGCAGCTAAAGGAACAGGTCCGCAGCAGAAAGACACTGCCCTGGGTCACCCATGATAAGGGGCAAAGTTGGTCCAGAATCCTGTCTAGGCACCCCCGACCCCATTCTCCACCTCTTATTTCCAATTACGGGGCCTGGGCAGAGGGCAGGACCCGGGGGACCTCTCTACTGTGGCCAGGGTTGGGGGCCACGATCCTGAGAGGGACCCTGTGCCCAGCTTTGTGACTCAGTAGGTGTGGCCCTGGTTTCCAGGACAGGTGGCCAAGCTGCTCTGTGACAAAGGACCACACCCACCTCCTGGGAGGAAAACTGGGCTGCGAACAGCTGCCATCTCAGGGGACGCAGTAGGTGGCTGAGGAGGATGGCGTGCCTGGGTTTCCTCCTCCTCGTGGGCTTCTTCCTCCTCCTCAACAACATCGTGGCCCAGGGGGAGTATGGCGTGGTCCACGTGGTGTCGGAGAGTTGGAGCAAGGACTACTGTGTCCTCTATAGCTCTGACTACATCAACCTGCCACAGGACCTGCGCCACGCCCCACTCCTGCCCCTACACCTTGGCACCATGGCACCTTGGTGCCCGAGTGAGGACTCTTCCCACCAGGCCCGGCCTGGCTCCCCCAGCCAGCAGCCCCTCCACCAGACCACTGCCATGGTCATGAGGGGCAACTGCAGCTTCTACGACAAGGGCTGGCTGGCTCAGGGCCAGGGTGCCCATGGGCTAATCATCGTGAGCCGGGTCAGTGGCCAACAGTGCTCAGACACCACCCTGGCGTCCCAGGACCCCCACAAGCCCCTGCCCGACCTCACCATCCCCGTGGCCGTGCTCCGCTACACCGACATGCTAGACATCCTCAGTCACACTCACGGGGATGGCGTGGTCCACGTGGCCTTGTACGCACCCCCAGAGCCCATCTTCGACTACAACATGGTGGTCATCTTCATCCTGGCTGTCGGCACCGTGGCCGCCGGTGGCTACTGGGCCGGGCTGACCGAGGCTGACCAGCTGCAGCGGCACCGGGCCCGAGGAGGAGGAGGGGGACGTGGTGGTCACAATCAGCCACAAGCAGCAGCGGCCGAAGGGGCCCAGGGGCCCCCGGAGGAAGAAGAAGATGAGGATGCGCCAGTGGACTTCACGCCAGCCATGACAGGTGTGGTGGTCACCATGTCCTGCTCCATCATGCTGCTACTGTACTTCTTCTATGACTGTTTCGTCTACGTCATGATTGGAATCTTCGGCCTGGGTGCCGGCACTGGCCTCTACAGCTGCCTGGCCCCCCTCGTGCGCTCCTTGCCCCTGTGGCAATACCGGCGGTCCCTGCACGGTCGCCGGGCTTCCCTGCAGCCACCCCTGCTGCTGCTGGCTGGCCTGTGCATGCTGGTGACTGTCCTCTGGGTTGCCTACCGTAATGAGGACAGCTGGGCATGGCTCCTGCAGGACGCGCTGGGCGTGGCCTACTGCCTATTTGTCCTGAGACGGGTGCGGCTGCCCACGCTCAAGAGCTGCACCTCCTTCCTGCTGGCCTTGCTGGCCTTCGACGTCTTCTTTGTCTTTGTCACTCCTCTCCTCACCAAGACTGGTGAGAGCGTCATGGTGGAGGTGGCCATGGGCCCAGTGGAGTCCTCACGCCGCGAGAGGCTGCCCATGGTGCTCAAGGTGCCCCGGCTGAGCTTCTCAGCCTTGACCCTCTGCGACCAGCCCTTTTCCATCCTTGGCTTTGGGGACATCGTGGTACCCGGCTTCCTTGTGGCCTACTGTCACCGCTTCGACGTACAAATCCATTCGCACCAGGTCTACTTTGTGGCCTGCACCATGGCCTATGCCATGGGCCTCCTGGTCACTTTCATAGCCATGGTTGTCATGCAGATGGGCCAGCCTGCCTTGCTCTACTTGGTGTCCAGCACCCTGCTCACCAGCCTAGCCGTGGCTGCCCGTCGCCAAGAGCTTGCCCTCTTCTGGACTGGTAGGGGCAGAGACAAACTCTGCAGGGCTCTTTCATCTGACTCCGAGCAGGAGCCAGGGCATGCAGCAGATGCCTACACAGTCAGAGAGTGCGAGGGAGCCACCAACCAGGGGCCAGGAGACTTAGACAGTAATATGGGGGAAGACACAGCTGACATTGTCACCATATCTGAGGATGAAGCCACCAGCACGGACGGCCACAGTGACAGCTCTGAGGGCTGGAGTGATGCCAACGTGGATCCCCAGGAGCTTCCCTCTGTTTCCCCTGTGGCCTCAGAGCTGATGCCACTGATGCCTCTACTGTCCCAGCCTTTGGAGCTGGGCCACACCCACACCCAGGCCCTGGACGCTGGCCTGCCCTGGGCAGGGCTCCACAAGAGAAAGGGCTTGAAGGTGAAGAAGAGCATGTTGACTCAAGCTCCCTTGTGAACTGGAGCCCCTGGACATGTGCCCCTAACAGGGCTGGTAGAAGACTGCAGAGCAAAGCCACGCGTGGCAACAAGAAATCGGGGCATTAAAGAGATTCCCTATCTACACAAGCAGCCTCTTTTTGTCAGCTGTGAGGGAGCAGTGGCCACAGAATAAGTTTGTGCAGGGCCCAGAGGGTCCTTAGGAGTAGGCACCACCCTAAGATCGTGCAGAGGGGAAACCAAGGTTCAGAGAGAACGCAAGACTTGCACAAGTTCAGGCAGCAAAGTCAGGATTTGCATCCAGGGTTCACTAGGCAGCTTTTCCCCCTCTCCTGGCTGTCTATACCACCCCCAAGCCAGAGCAGCAGCTCCTTAGCCTGTCAGACAGGGCAGACATGCCCATCCCGTACCTACCACCCGCCCAGCCTCACTGCCATTCTCTCCCTCCTGCTCAGGTCCAGAAGAGCCATGGCTGCTCCCTGGCCACTCCACATCCACACCCTCGCTCTTTCCTTTGGCGGGGATGCCCTTCCCACCCCAGGCAGAAATATTCCAACCTGACTCCCTGGCTTTCTAGAAAATTCCTAAGCATCCTCCACGCCTCAGCTCACATCCATGCTGCTAAACATCTCTGCCCAAGGCAACCCAAACAGCAGCAGCAAGCCGGAATGTTCCTACATTCATGCACCCACTCCATCCACACACACCGAGTATGCCCCTCCTATGTGTACCACTGTGTGGTGGGCACAGGGAAGGCCCCTGTCTACCTGAGGGAAGGGCAGGGGTGAAGGATAGACAAAAAAATGGCCTGAGAATTGTCTGAAAGCAGGGACAGGAGGGGTTGGAAAGGTCAGGACTGGGTGGAAGAATTCAGGAGACCATGGCTCTAGTTCCCTCACTGTCTCTGGATAATGGACATGTCTCTTTGGGCCTCAGTAGTCTCATCTGCAAAATGGAACTTGGTGGTCATCTTTTGATCAACATAATTTAAGTGTGTGCAGAAGTTTAACTACAGGTTCAAAATACAGAACCGTCCCACCAGGTTCCTGCAGGGCACTGGTGAGCAGATGTGACGCTGTGGGCTCTGGACAGGTCCCAGTGGGAGTGAGGGGCTATGAGGTAGGGCAGGTAGTGGGTGACTCGATGCTCCAGCCACTGGGGTAGAAGCACAGCCCCTCAGCAAACAGCAGCTGAAGGTGTGGGCTAGGTGAGGGAAGGGCAAAGGACCCAGCCAGGCTGCAGACCGAGGTGCTGGCAGCCCCTCTCACCGGAGCCAGCGGCCATCTGGCCTGGACAGAGGGGACTCCACAGGCCCTGGCCCGGCCTCAGCCTGTGCAGCCTCCCTGCTGCTACCTGCGTCACTAGGCCTGCTGGGGGCAGCTACAGCCTCTGCCAGGCCCAAGGGGAAGGGCTGGACAGAGCCGAGGCCCCCAGAGTGGGAGGTCAGGACAAAAAGATCACCTGTCCCCCAGGAATGTGCAGCTGGGTGCAGGCCTGGAGGCCCCTGAGAGGGGCTGACTGCTGCCCCCAGGGAGGAGAGTCTTGGGGTATGTCAGGATGGGAAGGCCACCCCTCCCCATGCATGCAAGGGCCTGATGGGGAGAAGGGATAAGGAGGGCCTGCATCTGCTCTGCTGCCTCCACACCTCCCTCCCCACCAGCTTGCTGCTTGGTGTGTGGGGAGCAGGATTGAGGCGCTCACAGGTTCCTGAGCCCAGTCCTAGGGGTGGCAGCAGCTCAGGTGCCCAGGGAGCAGCCCTGACCTGCCTTCAGCCCTACTCCTCAATGGGACACCATCCTGGTCACCCAAGATTGGCCCTCACCTTGTAGTGGCCCAGCCTCAATGGGGCAATGTGGGGGACCCCAGCTCCAGAGCTCCCATGGGCTTGTCGGGCCCTGGATGACCCACTCTGAGGGCTGCTTCCCCTTCACCATCTGCAGCCCTCACTCCCTCACAGGCAGCTCCCCCGGGGCAACTGCCATGGTGTACCTGAGCTACTGTCAGGAAGTCCCCGTTGAAACAGGGGGACAACAAAAACACGCTTACTATAAAATCTGGAAAGTAACAATTTTGAAACATGTCTTTCTTATAAGAGAAACTGACAGATTTAGTGAATGCATTAAATGAATTTAAACTTTTAAGTCAGGTGCTGTAAATTGAAAAGAAGACTTGTAGTATTTTAAATTGCTATAGATAAATTTTTAAAAAACTTAGAATGTATGAAACCATTGTTTATTGCCATGCAAATTACAATCTTGAATGAATGTTTTTTTAAAATAAAGTCTTAGAAAAATGTGTAATAGAGATATAAAATTTAAAAAAAAGAGAGAGAGAAACAGGGGGACACGTAGTCTTCATGTGAACTGGAATAACTACCTGCATTCCCCGCACACCCCACACTCTCCAAGCTCCTCCACCCTACTCAGGAAAACAAGTGTGAGGAGGCAGGTGATGGCAGGACCCTTCTTTCCCTTCCCCAGAATGTTCTGCAGCGACTCTGCCCACTTCACAGATGGGGCAGGCAAGGACTCTAGGTCTACCAAGCAGCCCGAGGGGTTTAGACAACAAGTACCCGAGCATGACTACGTGTCAGAATCACTGGGACACCTGCCAAAATACAGACTCCTGGGCTCCAGCCCCATAGATTCTGATTTGGGAGGAGTAGAATGAAACATCTGGAGTTTTGAGGGACACTCCCAACCCCACCCAAGGCTGAACACCCTCAGAGTCTAACCTCACTCTCTTGTCTAGCTGGGCCAGGAGGAGGTGGGGAGGGCTTTAAAGTGCAGGCTGCTTTGTAGACCCCCCCGACCCCCTGCCATCCTGCTTCCCACCCTGAAACACTCTTTCAATCTAGAGCCTGCGTGACAATGCCCAAAGTCTCAGCCTCCAGCCTCCTCCCCTGGCCTACCCTGGGGCAGGAGGAATTGTACCAACTTTCCCAGCCAACCAATCAACTTCACTGCCACCCCTCTCTCTAGACCTGTGATTTTCAACCAGTGTGCCACAAAAATTTTTAAAGATTGTTAATTAAATTACTTTTGCAAGACGTTCAAAGCATAGTAAGTATATTGTCTTTTTTTTACTCTTTGGGAGTTTTTTTGATCAACATAATTTAAGTGTGTACAGAAGTTTAACTATAGTTCAAGGGTGCCATGAGACAAAAAGTTGAAGAACACTGCTCTAGACTAATGCCCTGTCTCTGGGCAGCCTCCGTCTTCCTTTGTTTTCCAGCACTGGGCCTGGCACATGGAGGTGCTCAGTGAGACGTCAGCTGAGCGAGTCTGTGAGATGGATGGGTCCTCCATACGACCTGTGAGCCCTTGGGGATGCAAACGTCTCCTCTTTATAAGATGGGAGTTAAGAACTCAGTGCCTACCCTTGAGGGCTATGGAAAGTATCAGACCACATATGCGCACACACACACATGTCCATGTGCACACCCACAGTGCACCTGTACTGAACGCATGCATATCCTGGTGCACACTTGCACACATATACACACACCCTGGGGTGTGACCTGTAGCTGCTGTTCTCTTTAGATCCAGCCCTGGGCCCAGGGGAGAGAGTGCTGGTGTTGGATTCCCCTCCCCAGAGGCCAGGGTGGTCCAGCTCCCTGCCTCCAGGTCTATCTCTACCCCTTCAAGGATTCACTGCCTATCGGCTCTGAGGAGTGTGGAGAGCTGAGAGCCTCCTGGGGAGCCTTAGCTTTCAAGCCAGGAAGGGGGACATGGAGCCGAGCTAGACAGTGACCCAGCCCCTAACGGGCTCCACCCACCACACAGTCCTTGGCAGTGCCTGGAGGGAGGCAGAGCTGCAGCTGGCTTCTGTCAGCCCAGTGGCTCCCCCTACTGGAGCCGCCACTGCCACCACCTCTTTCCTTCTCTCCTGAATGTCTCAGCACCTGCTTTTCCCGGAGCCGGACCTGAGCCAGGTGAAACCTCAGATGGGACCAGGCCAGGAATAGACGGACTCCAAGGCCACACCCAGGACTCCAGGTGGCCCAGCCTCAGTGCTGGGGCTGTGTTTCTCTCAGGCCACCCAACATTTCTTTCTGTGATCCTGGTTAAAATTCCAGCAAGTATTCCATGAGGTTTTTTTTTTTTTTTTTTTGAGCTTTGTTTTTTTATGAATAGTTAATAAAAGAGTTTAGTGCTGAAGCTTCTGGATTCCTGGGAAAGTGAGAATCAGCCAGGACCCATGAGATGCTCTAATCCACAGATGAGGAAAGGAAAGCCCGGAGAGGGTCAGGGCCTACCCAGGGTCACAATGGGACAGCAGAAATAGAGCAGAACTTTGGGCTCCTGCCTCACTGCCCAGGACCTGGGACAAGCTCTTGCCCTCAACATGCTCCTCTGAAAACAGGCCTCCCCCAGGAAAACTGGGTATCCCTATTCCTTTGCTGTCTGCCCCCTTGGTAGATATAGCCCTCTGTTTTCCTTGGGAAGTGCCTGTATGTGTTGGTTAATTAAGGTTAATGATTTCAGCATCAAGCACCTCCCCAGCTAGACAGGAAGGACACAGCTGGACTCTGACTTGGGTTCACATTGATTTCACTTGCCATATGATGCTGGCCAGCCGAGGCTATCTGTCTATGCCTCCATTTTCTTTTTTTTCTTTCTTTTTTTTTTTTTTTTGAGACAGAGCCTCAAGCTGTCACCCTGGATAGAGTGCTGTGACTTCACAGCTCACAGCAACCTCCAATTCCTGGGCTCAAGCAAGGTCTCCTGCCTCCGCCTCCCAAGTAGCTGGGACTACAGGCGTCCGCCACAACACCCGGACATTTTTTGGTTGCAGCCGTCATTGTTGTTTGGTGGACCCAGGCTGGATTCGAAGCCGCCAGCTCAGGTGTACATGGCTGGTGCCCTAGCCCACTGAGCCACAGGCACTGAGCCTATGCCTCCATTTTCTCATCTGCAAAATGGGCTACTGAGACTTACCTTGTGGTTTGTCATACCTTAGATGAGCTAAGGTATGTGTATTAACAGTAAACATTTGCTAAGCACTTGTGAAAGGTCAGATATTTGCAGTGTCTCATTACATGAAGCCCAGGCTTAGAGCAAGTTTCCAGGACAGCACACAGCACACACCCAAATACAATCTTTCCCAAAGGATCTCCCGGAGACGGTGCCATTCTACTCCCTTGGTCTCCCTTGCCCATGACTGCTGGGATGTGCTGTGTGGGTGGCTGCTGGCTGATGAGGAGGGCAGTGCCGCCCTGAGAGGGGTTCTTGCAGTTTAACTGCACCACCAAATGTTTTGTCTTTTTTCCCCCTTAAGCCCCTGAAATCTTGAGCGCTCCTGTGCTGCCACCTCCTGGCCAGTAAGATAAGAGCAGGCAGGGGTGAACGCCATTAGGGAACTTCGAAATAATTGTTAATACAATCAGGGGTGATATTTAAAACATATGTAATAAACTTCCCAACAGCAGTATTCAGAAGCCCCTAGTAAGCCAGGGGCCAACCCTTTAGAATGCAGACTGTGAGAAGGTTGAGGAGTCCTGGAGAGGGTATTTTGGTATTATATTAAACGAACTAGCCCAAAAGCGATGCTAAATGTTCTTAATGCTGGGGGACGTTACATGCCCTGAGGCTTGTGCCACCCATAGAATCAGGACACCATGAATGAGTGTCCTCAGATAGCCCAAGTATGGACTATTCCTATTCCGAGGCAGGGGAGAATTCCCTTTTTGCCCCCCCAACCCAAGGCCCAGGTGCATGTTCACACACACAGAGCAGGTGCTATGATCGGTCTGTGTAAACACAATACTACCCACTATTGCTTTACTTCACAAGTACTTAATTTTATCTTTGAGGGACTCTTCCTAGGATCCACCTTGTGAGTGTGATCCAGGTCCTACACCTCCCTTCTGATCCACTTCTGATAGTGGGAAGTGCTCTCAGAGACCCAGGAAGGGAGCCCTGGAAGGGAAGCAAGAGGCTGAATCTGCTGCTAGGAGGCTACTAAAATTCTGGAGAGTCGTTCTGAGAAACACCTTTAAGTACCTTCCCCCAGCCTCTTAAGGACTTGAATAGCAGACTAGATGGAGGAGAGTGAGGTCTGAATTACGGAGTTGGCAGTGACTCCAGAGGCCTTCCAGAACTCTTCAGATCCAAGAACAGAGAGGGAAGGCAGCCCGCCCAAGGTCACACAGTACAGCCAGAGAAAAGGCCAAGCCAACCAAAACCTGGAGCTAATGAAGAATCCTTCATAAACAAGAGACCCTTTTGGTTTGCCTTTTCCCATACATAGGGGTCTGGTTTTGTATTTTTTTAAATTATGCTAAAATACACATAGCAGAACATTTATCTCCCTCATTTTTAAATGTACAGGTCAGTGGTGTTAAATACATTCATAATGTTGTGCAACCATCACCACCATCAATTTCCAGAACTCTTTTCATTTTGTAAAGCTGAAATTCTGTGGCCATAAACAACTCCTCATTTCCTCCTCCCCAGCTCCGGGCAAACACCATTCTACTTTCTATAATTCTGACTACCCTCCTATGAGTGAAATCATACAGAATTTGTCTTTTTGTGACTGGCTTATTTCATTTAGCGTCATGTCCTCAAGGCTTGGTCCAGGTTGTAGCATGTTGCGCAATTCTTTCCTTTCCAAGGCTGAAAAATATCACATCGTATGTATACACCACATTTTGCTTCTCCATTCATCTGTTGATGGATACTAGGGTTGCTTCCACATTTTAGCTATTGTGAATAATGCTGCTATAAACATCACTGCACAAATGTCTTCAAAACTCTGCTTTCAATTCTTGGACATTTATACCCAGAAGTGGAATTTCTGGGTCACATGGTAATTCTGTGTTTAATTTTTTGTTTTGTGGGGGAGCAGGGGATGAGGGCTCACTATATTGCCCAGGCTGGTCTCAAATTCCCCAGCTCAGGCCATTCTCCCTCCTCAGACTCCTGGGATTACAGACACATGCCATCCCACCTGGTTCTCTGTTTAATTTCTTGGGAGGCGGCCATACTATTTTCCACAGAGGCTATACCATATTTTACATTCATACCAACAGTGTACACCCTTATCAATACTTTCTGGGGTTTTTTTGTATAATAGATATCCTAATGGTTGTGAGGTAGTATATCATTATACTTCTGATCTGCATTTTTCAAATAATTAGTAATAAATATCCTTTCACATTCTTATTTGCAATTTGTTTATCTTCTTTGGAGAAATGTCTATTTAAATCCTTTGCCAGAGCTCGTGTAATCCTAGCGCTCTGGAAGACTAAGGTGGGTGGATCGCTTGAACTCAGGTGATCAAGACCAGCCTGAGCAAGAGCAAGACCCTGTCTCTATTAAAAATAGAAAAACTAGCAGGGCATCGTGGCAGGCACCTGTAGTCTCAGCTACTCAGAAGGCTGAGGCAGGAAGATCACTTGAGCCCAAGCGATTAAGGTTGTTGTGAGCTATGATGCCAGAGCACTCTACCCAAGGCAACAGAGTGAGATTCGGTCTCTAAATAAATAAATAAATAAATATTCTTTGCCCATTTTAAAATCAGATTGCCTTTCTGTTGCTGAGTTTAAGAAGTTCTCTATATATTCTGAATATTAATCCCTTATGTACCAGGTACATAATTTGCAAATATTTCTCCCATTCTTCTGGTTGCCTTTTTACTCTGTCAAGAGTGTCTTTTGATGCGCAAAATTTTTAAATTTTTGTGAAACGCAATGTGTCTATTTTTCCTCTTAATGCCTGTGCCTTCGGTGTCTAACAAGTGCATGCCTAACAAATCACTTCCAAAGCTATTGGTCAGCTTTTGTCCTGGGTTTTCCTCTGAGTTCCATGCATAGGTTTTTATTTGTGTATTTTATTTACAGTTATAATCAGACCGAATCTATAACTTGATATTTTGCTATACATATTCTACATAATCTTTATTCATAACACTGTGAAGTATTCCATAGCAAATATAACTACATAAATTTAATACCTGCTTATTGGATATTTGGTCTGTCCTAAAACACTGTGGAGAATATCTTTGCCTATAAACTTTAGTTATTTTAGGACATGCCTGTAAGGTGCAGTAATTTTATTCCTAGGAAACTAGGGACAGGAAAATCTTTAAAGCTTATAATGCATTTTGCTAAATAAACTACCTTCCAAATAATGTTTATGTTAATTTGCCCTCTATGTCCTACTGTAAAACAAGGAAGTGACCATGTACCCACACCCCTGGCAGCATCTTTGCTAATTTGATACGATGAAAACAGCATGTTTTTAATTTGCATATCTCTGATTAATTGTAATGCTGGACTTTTATCTCTGTATTCTGGAACACTCTCTATTCTGGAGAGAGAACTAGTTAGCACAATGTCTAACTAGTTACCATTTCTCATTGATTCTACACTAGGAAAATCTCTGGGATCCATTTTCTCCTTTCCATTGTTGAAGCCTTACTTCAAGATATCATCTGTCATCTGAGACATTTAGGTCCTTGTGTGTTGGGCGGGGGGGGGGGGTTTGTTGGTTTCTTTTTTCTTTTTTTTTTTTTTTAAGAAAGAATCTCAGTCTCCCTGGAGTTGAGTGCCATGGCGTCATAACTTACAGCAACCTCAAACTCTTGGGCTCAAGCGGTCCTCTTATCTCAGCCTCCCAAGGCGCCCACCACAACACCCAGCTAGCTTTTCCATTTTTAGTCTTGAATGACTGAGGCTGGTCTTGAACGACTGAGCTCAGGCAATCCACCTGCCTCAGCCTCCCAGAGTGTAGGATTACAGGTGTTAGCCACCAAGCCCCGCCTAGGTCCTTGTTAAAGATAAAAACACGGCTATCCTTCATCACATCTCTCCAGCTACAGGATCTCCAACATCTCCTTACCACCTCCAAACCATCTCGACCCCTTGGCTGGGCATTTAAGGCCATCTAAGAGCTGTCTTCCCTCCCAGCCAGCCTTGCTTCCTACTTCCTGCACAACCTGAGCCGGGTGCTTGTCACGTGCTGCTCCTTGCTCTGCTTCCTCCACTTTCCCTGAATTCCCATACGCGTGTATGCAGAGTCCACACCCAAGCTCTCCACACTGGGCCCTGTCCAAGGTCCTGGAGAGAAACATTAAACAAGATGTGAGGGTGGGTGGAGGGGTACAGATGCATTTGATTAAGGCCCTTTGGCTTCACAACACAAGTCCATTCTGGCCAAAAGAGGAGCCTGTTTGGAAGGACACTGAGATCCCTCAGAATACAGGGGCAAGCAGCCCAGGTGGGGCTCATGGGAATAAGGAATTAGAAAGCTCTGTGCCCCGGCTTCCTCCCCTGCCCTCCCCAGGCCAGAGCCTCTGTTCATCCAATCTGCCCATGGCCGTTGTGAAGCTGGCCCAACTCTTGTCATTGCCCTCAGCCCTGTGATCACCACGAAAGGGCAATGGTGACTGTCCAGCCTCTGTCCAGGATCTTGAGAGAGAATCCAGCTGGCTTACACTAAGGACTCTGTTTGGTCGGTGTTCTGTTATTGGCTGTGGGTGAGCTCCTGGGGCCTTGACTCAGGAGTCCACTGCAGACCCAATTAACTGTGGCTGGAGAGGGGCAGGGAAGTGGGGGCAGCTGATGGGAAGGTCGTGCCTTTTGGAGACGGTTCTACTGAATCATCCTCTGAAGTTTAACAGGATCCCTGGGGGATTTGTGTGCATAGCAAAGTTTCAGAAGTGCAGTAATAAAGCAATGGTTCTCCCAGAGTAGTCTCTGGTCAGGCAGCCTCAGCACCACCTGGGAATTCATTAGAAATGCACATTTCCAGACCCTACCCCAGACCTGCTAAATTAGAAACTCTGGGGATGGAGCCTAGACATTGATTTCACGGCCCTCCAGGTGATTCGGATGTGCACCAAGGTTTAAGGACCAGCCCTCTAAAACAGAGCCTGGGAAACTGTTCCTGTAAGAGGCCAGTCTGGGCTCGGCGCCTGTGGCTCAATGGGCTAAGGCGCCAGCCACATACACCTGAGCTGGCGGGTTCGAATCCAGCCTGGGCCCGCCAAACAACAATGACGGCTACAACCAAAAAATGGCCCGGGCGTTGTGGCGGGCACCTGTAGTCCCAGCTACTTGGGAGGCGGAGGCAAGAGACTCGCTTGAGCCTAGGAATTGGAGGTTGCTGTGAGCTGTGATGCCACGGCACTCGACCCAGGGTGACGGGCTTGAGGCTCTGTCTCAAAAAAAAAAAAGAGGCCAGTCTGTACAGAACTTCAGGCTCGGTGGTCTCCATCTTGACGCTGCTGTTGCAGCACCTGAGTGACCATGACAATACATAATAAGGGACAGGCTCACGCGGTGGGTGGAGTTCTCAGTGGCCCCTCCCCAGAAAACTCACACTAGAACCTGGGACTATGATGGGCCATCATTTCTATAATCAGGTTACACTCTGTGGCAAAGGTGAAGGAATTGTCAGGCATAAGGGAAGTCCCCGATCTATTGACTTTGAGTTAATGAAAGGTGAGATTATCCCAAGTGGGCCTGACATCATCAGTTCTTAAAAGAGTTTAGAGATCAAAGAGGGTAGAAGTCAGAGAGATGCTCCCTTGCTGGCCGTGAAGGATGAAGCAAACTGCCATGTTACAAGAGGGACCGTGCAGGGGATCCTGAGAGGAGGACTTCAGGGTGCCCTCTTGGAGCAGACAGTGACCCCCAGCCAACAGCAAGAAAACAAGCCCCTTGGTCCCATGACCACAAGGAACAGAATCTTTCCAACAACCTGAGTGAGTTTGGAAGAGCACCTGAGCCTCAAGTGAGCGCACGGTCCTGGGATTCAGCCTGGTGAGACTATCATCCTGGGGTTAGGATTTGAAGGGTGAGATCAATACGGGCAGTGGCTCAGGCCTATAATCCTAGCACTTTGAGAGGCTGAAGCAGGGGGATCACTAACGGCCAGGAATTCAAGACCAGCCTGAGCAACATAGTGAGACCCTGTCTTGAAAAGAAGAGAAAAGAAAAGAAAAATTAGCTGGGCATAGTGGTATGCGCCTGGTAGTCCCAACTACTCAGGAGACTAAGACAGGAGGATCATGTGAGCCCAGAAGTTCAAGGTTGTAGTGAGCTGATGTAACCACTGCACTCCAGCCTGGGAAACCAGAGTGAGACAAAAAAAAAAAAAAAGATTTCGACATATGCTATGAATTGGGAGAGGGAGACATACATATTCAACACACTACAGTCTTATCATTGCCATAAAATTCCTAAGTCAGAGAGATGACTCTTTGGCTTCAAATATACCTCAGGACCCTGCTGATCACATATAAACGTCCTAGAACAGCAGTTCTCAACTTGTGGGTCGCGACCCACAGGAACTGTATTAAAGGGCCGCAGCATTAGGAAGGTGAAGAACCTAGAAGAAACATTAAGCCACTGTCTCATTCAAGTTTGTCCCACAGGTCATACAGCCAGGAGTGAAGCCTTGCAGACTCATTGGCCACTGAGTTTTGAGGAAGAAATGAAGTCCAGCCGGGGGACATGAGGGAGCCATGGGGGCTGAAGCCACCCAGACCTCAGGCAGCCCCAGGAGCTAAGGGTCTGGAAGGGGCCTGGGAAAGCAAAGGTGACCTGCTTCACACAGGGGCTCAGCATGAGCCCTGCCCCACCCTCGATGTCCCCATATCCTTCTGGGATGAAGGGCCAGCATCCTGCTTGTCACCTGTCGCCTATGGAGACTGCAAGGAGAAATTGCCCAGTGCTGTGTGTTTAGCTGGTCGGAGGCACATCACCTTCCCCTGTGGCTCTCACTTTCCTATTCAGACAACAGTGGGGCAGATGACTTCTGCTGTCCTTTCAAGGATTATAAGTTTTGGCACCCTAGTTCCTCCTACCTGCATTAGTTTCCTATGGTTGCTGTAACAAATTCCCACAAATAAGGTGGCTTACAACAATAGCAATTTCTTTTTTTACTGTCTGGAGGCCAGGAATATGACATTCAGGTGTGCTCCCTGCAGAGCCTGCTACTCTTCCTCTCCCAGGTGACTCCAGGCATCCCTTGGCTTGTGGTGACATCACTCCAATCTCCACCTCCACCATGACGTGGTCTTCTCCCCTGACATGTGTGTCATCTCTCAAATTCCCCTGTGCCTTTCTCTTATGAATACAAATATCACTGAATTTCTGGCCCACCTGGATAATTCAGGGAGATCTCACCTTGAGGCTCTCAAATGACATCTGCAAAGACCCCTTTTCCATATAAGGTCACACTCCTGGGTTCCTCATGGATATCTACAGGGGTCACCGTGTAATCCCCTATATCACCCTCCCCAACAAAGATACAGGACTAGACTAGGGACAAAGGGTGTCCCCACCCCATCTCCATCCTTGTCAAAGCTAACAAAGGACAAAAGGGGTGCTGCCTTTGCACCTGACCATGGAATGCCAGGCCTACCCACAGCCTCCTGCCGATTTCCAGAGTCATAGCTGAAGGATGAGCTCATGCCCTAATGGGAGTCGGAGCATCCTGAACAGCGTCACATCTTGAATGGAATTGCACACACCCTCCCTTCTGCAGCTTCCGTTCTGCCAGTGCCAGAGGTTGTATGATTGCCAGGGTGGCAATTAAGGAGGGGACCAGAAGCCAAGTGGTGCCTTCTTAAGCCCTGGCAGCAGGGCTGTCTTTTTCTACCAAGGGAGAGGAGACTTTCCAGAAAGCAAGCTGTATCCACACAAGACTCACTCGGACAGCCTCTAATGCAGTGGTTCTCAACCTTCCTAATGCCGCGGCCCTTTAATACAGTTCCTGTGGGTCGCGTCCCACGATGAGTGAAATGAGTGAGTGGTTAGCTCACTCAGTGGTTAGCTCAGCCCGGAGCCCAGTGCTTCCCTGAGAGATGCTGATGAGAACGTGGTCTCTGCCAGGGGGCCCCTGCGCATGGACCAAAGGAGGAAAAAAGCAACCCAGAGTCAAGGAGAACTAAGGGCAGAAATAGGTAAACAAGTGAAACTTGGGTTGTCTTCCTAGGTCAGTAACTAATGAGCTGTGTAAACTGAGAAGAGCTCTTAAAGAATCCCCACAAATCACTAGAAAAAGACAATCCCAAAGGGGGCAAAATGAGCCAAGAATTTGAACAGATATTTTACAAAAGAAATACAGATGGTCAACAAACATGAAAAGATGTTCAATCTCTCTATCAATTAGGGAAATAAAATTTAAAACAAGCAGAATAGGAAAAATGGAGATATCTGAGTAGAGTCTGTGGTTTAGTTCATTTCTTAGTTTTAGTCATTAAGATGCAAACACTAGGGAAAGCCTAGGAGAGCTCTATTTTCTGCAACTTTCTGCAAGCCTAAACTTATTTCAAAATAAAAAGGTAAACAACAGCTTCTACAGCAACAGAAAACAACAAAGGGATCATTGTTTACCCAACAGAGTGTCAAGAAGGATCAAGATGGATAAGGCTGGATCCACACCACACCTTGGGAAGCCAAGGCAGGAGGATCACTAAAGGCCAGGAGTTTGAGACCAGCCTGGGCAACATAGCAAGACCCTGTGTCTACGAAAAATTTAAAAATTAGCTGGGTGCAGTGGCTCATGCCTGTAGTCCTGACTACTCAAGAGGAACAGTGGCAGTGGTGTCACTAAGGGGAAGCAGGCTGCTTAGTGTTCTGTTAGTGGGAGGAACAGAGCTCCTGTTTGGAGAGCTCTTAGGCAGTACAGATAACAATTTCACTGGGTATGCCTCTTGACCCAGGAATTCCAAGGCTTGTTATTCACCCTCCTTAGATCTTGCAGTTGTATTCAAAGGGGCATGTCCAAGGCTAATTGTCATAGTCCTGTCTCTGATAACCAAGAGCAACCTAAATGGCCAGCACAGGAAAGGTTAAATGATATAATGTATCTAAACCTGAAATACTATGCAGAAGATAAAAAGAACCCAATATAATGTGAAGGTTTCCAAAGCAGTAAGTTGCAAAACAATATATCTTGTTGTAAAGAAATAAAGCTATACATTTCTAACTGTGTATGTAGGCTGGGCAACTGTAACTGAGTGGTTAGAGTGCCGACCACATGCTCCAGGGCTGGTGGGTTTGAACCCAGCCCGGGCCCTAAAAAAAAATGTATATATACATGCCAATCCAGAAATGTGGAAAGATCTCTTCCCATTGGCGAGAGTTCCCTCTGGAGAGGGGAGGGCTTCACTAAGGGGAAGCAGGCTGCTTGGTGTTCTGTTAGTGGGAGGAACAGAGCTCCTGTTTGGAGAGCTCTTTGGCAGAACAGATAACAGTTTCACTGGGTATGCCTCTTGACCCAGGAATTCCAAGGCTTGTTATTCACCCTCCTTAGATCTTGCAGTTGTATTCAAAGGGGCATGTCCCTCCACTTAGAGGGAGTGGAGTCAGGAACAGAGAATCTCATTTTTTTTTTACATTCTAATTTTTAACAATAAAAATTATTTCTCGTGCAGTTTTAAAAAGAAAAAAATTTTATACAAGTGTTATCCTTCTCAGACCTGCAGTTTTCTTGTTTTTGAAAATAAAGGGGTTGGGTTAGGGCCCCTCCCCCCTGGATTTCTTTAACTGGAAGCTGAGGCTGTGTCCTAGGCAGCCTGTTCCCCGCTCCCCTCACCTCGTCACGGTGGTCCAACCCTATGGCTTCTCTCTCAAACTTTCCAGCTTATTCCTGACTTAGGGCCTTTGCCCTGCGGTTGCCTCCTCCTCACGGCTTAGTTTAAAGGTACCTCTGCAGGGGACCCCCCTGACTACCCAGTGTGACAACCAGATGGGAGAGAAAAGCAGGAGTGAGGGGCTGAGCCTTCCGAGGGTATTCAAAGATCAAGGATGGGGTGTGAGGGGCGGAGTGGGGGCGGGGCCGAAGGGGCGGGGAGGGCGGGGCCGGAGGGGCGGAGTGGGGGCGGCTGCCTCCACCACCTCGGGAATCCCAGAGGCCGTCTGAGCCCAGTCTTGGTAAAATGCAGAAAGTGAGGTAGAAGGAACCTTTAAGCAATTGGGATCGTCTCCTCTCGAGGTAAACAGAGCTGGGAGAGGTTTGTCCCCAGGTTTCCTGCTCTGTAGGTCTCTTCAGCACTGTGCAGTGTTTTCCATCTCCTGGGTGACCCTGCTCTGCCCATTTGCACTTAAGATGATAAAATTTCCTCTTCTTGCCTCTTTTCAGATCCTTGCACTGAAACTCAAATTTATTCTCAAATCTGTCTCTCCATACCCTCCTTCTTTTTCTTTTTGCCCCTCTCTTTCAACCAATATCTTCCACCCATCCTCTTTTTCCTAAACTTTCTAAGATTTTTTACCATATCCCTCTCCTTCCCCTCTCTGTCTTTGTGAGATTTGCCGTCCATTGGCCACAACTCTTTCCAAGGGGATTTTGTTGCAGGTCCTGCTCGACCTTCCCAGTGGTCCCTTGATCTGGCCATATCACAGCTGGGTGAGCACCCAGACAACCTTCTAGAACCTCCTTCTTCTTCCTTCTTTCCCCCAAGTCCAGCCATGGGCTTAACCCTCACCAGATGGTTAACTGCAGCTCACTTGAGGTAAGGGAAAGGGAAAGTTGGTTCATAATAGGCTCCCTGCAGGGAGGTCAGGGAGAGTTCCAACCTTGACTCCAACCCCACGAGGCCTCTCTCCCCGTTTCCCTTTCTCCTGGGTGGGCTTCCTCCACAAGGCCAGAAGCATGGCCGACTTGCATAGTAAAGTTCATTCCCTCCCATCTTGGCTATCAGCGAGGAAGGGAGCCTCTTCATCCAGTTCCAACTGGGAAAACATGAGGGATTGGCCCTGCTGGGATCATTGTGTGTTCACTGGCATGGCCAGAGGGGTGGACACCAACCATAACAGGGAACCACGATCAAAACCACATGGTTAAAAAAAAATTAAAAAAAAAACACATGGTTCAAATGGACAAAGGGGATGTTTCTCCTAAAGAAGAGGACATCTGAGTCTAAAAAGAAGGAAAGAGTCCCAGGCAGACAGGTAAAAGGTGTCCACATTGTGCCATGTCCTCCCACCAGCCTGGCCTTGAAATGCCTGAAGGCCGGCCCCCCATCCAGCTGCTGCCTCCAACAGCGGCTGCTCAGGCTCTGGCTCCATGAGCCTCTCCCGCAAGGCACCAAAAACCTTGGAAGCCGCCAAATCTGACTTTTGCCAGCAACTAACCTATCTGTAAGAAAGTCATTTTTGATTTTAAAATGCCAGATTTGGTGGCTAATCGTCTTAGAAATGCATCTTCTGTAGACAAAAAATGTGCATGCACCTCCTTCCAGGGTGCTGCTTCTCAAAGAATCAGAATATTTTTAGAGCTAAGAGACCCTTAGAGGTCTTCAATCCCAACCCTTTCATTTCACAAAGAAATAGGCACAGAGAGATTAGCCCTAATCCTGCTGGTGTCCTGAAGTGTTATACCAGCTAGTTAGTAGTACCAGCTAGTTATACCAGCTAGTTAGAAATACCGTAAGGCAATAAGGGAATCCTAAAGATTACCCAACACTTGGCTTTCCAAGTGATAACAAAGTTCTCCTGGACAAATATGCTTCACTTTTTTTTAAAGACTTAAAGTTTAAGCCAAAGTTACACATGAATATTAAATTTCATTTTCTCTCTTGTGTATTCATCTTGAAAATGCTTTACATTTACAGCAGGCTGGTCTTCAGGGGTAATGAATCCTAGCTCTGAAATTCTCTACCCATCACTGCTCCCCCAGGCATTTTGGTACCTGTAAACGAACACTTCAGGGCACCAGCAGGATTAGGGCTAAAAGAATTTTTATAGAAGAGTTGCTTCAGTCCTTGGTGGCTCTCCCTGGTTTATCTAATTTGGACTTTCATACTTTTCTTACTTAAAGAGGAATACTTCCCTATATTTATAATTCTTTAGTATAAGTTTTCTACTTTAGTTGATTCATAATTTTGATTCCATATTCCAAACTCACAGTCACCAGCCCTAACTTGCAAGAGAAAGAAGTTATTGTGGATGAACAAGCAAAGCACACGGGTCTGGAGATGCTACTGTTGGACACAAAAGCCCCTCTATGCCTTTGTGAGAGCCCAGTCCCCCATCACACAGCACGAGGAGAGGGCACTCCCTGTGCTCACGCTCTGTGGAACCCTCCTGAATTGGTAAACAACCAAAACATGACACAAGTTGTTTTCTTAGCTTGCTGTTGTTTTTAACTCAATAAAATGTTAATTAATTTCATGAGCTTTTTTTTAACCATATATAATCTCTCCATTTGAATGGACTCCAATCACTGGTTTGAATGGGATGTTTTCTTTGAACATCGGCCAATGTCCGTGTATGAGCCTGTAACTATCAGGATAGGTTAGATTATTGCACAGTAACAAACAATACCCAAATCTCCATGGTTTGACAAAAGTTTGTTTTCTGCTCAAGGTGTATGTCCTGTAAGGATCAGCAGGGAGTTTGGAGCTTCCACAATGACTTCCAGGTCAGAAGAGACACCTGTCACTTTCCTTCACAACTCATTGGTCTGGAGTCACGTGGCCCCATGGAACCCCAAGAGGCCAAGAAATTTGGGGCTCTGCGTGCACCCCAGAAAAGGCAAGCTGCCCTATCATCCAGCAGAGACCCCATGTGTGCACAGCATCACACGTGACAGTCTCACTCTCACACCTGGCCTGGGTAACAGTGTTTCTGAGGACAGCCACACATCAAAGCAATTAGTCAGAAGTTCACGTGCCAGTTCTGAGCAGGGCAATGGATGGGACTGAGGGATAAGAATTAGGTTTTTTTTTTTTTTGGAAAAAAAACAGTCTCATTCTGTTGCCATTGTTAGAGTGTTGTGCCATCATAGCTCACAGCAACCTCAAACTCTTGGGCCCAAGTGATCTTCCTGCCTCATCCTCCAGGTAGTGGGACTAAAGGCACCTGCCACAACACCTGGCTGTTTTTAGAGGTGAGGTCTGGCTCTGGCTCAGGCTGGTCTCGAACTCGTGAGTTCAGGTGATCCACCCGCCTCAGCCTCCCAGAGTGCTAGGATTATAGGCAGGAGCCACCGTGCCTGGCCAGGACTAGGTATTTAGATGTGCTGCTGGCATCTAGCATCAAAGGGCAGGGATGCTGCTACACGCCCTGCCCCACACAGCACGGTCTCCACAGCAAAGATGCATGGCATCCAAAATTATCTGCCATTAAGAAACCCTGGACTAGGGCGGCACCTGTGGCTCAGGGTGGCACCTGTGGCACCTGTAGCACCTGTGGCTAGGGCGCTGGGTTTAAGTAGGTGGTGGGTTCAAGCCCAGCCCAGGCCAAAAGAAAAAAAAAAACTGCAAAAAAAATAAATAAATAAGAAACCCTGGACTAGAGTAACGAAAAGTTCATCTTATAGAAATAAAGCAAAACATAAAACAAATAGAAATCCCCAAACCACAACAAGCAAAATGTCTGCCCTGCATTCTGCCCTGGCGTGCTGGATTAGCTGAGAGTACAGTGGGGCTGTCACACATGGGCAGCGCCCGTGGCCAGGTGCCATGTCTGGCAACTGGTTAACACTGGTCTTGACTATCCAGATCCCAGGAGCACCACCTCCCCAGCAATGACAACCCAAAATATCTCCAGACTTCACCAAAATGTCCCCAGGGCAAAATCACCCACAGCTAAGAACTCTGTCCTGCGAACTTTGAACTTTGAGGAGAACTTTCACGATTTTGGTTGTGCTGGCCTGGGAACCATAAGGCCTGAATTTAAATCTGGCTTTGCCACTAAATCACTCAGGCCCTTTCTTCTTTGGGCCTCAGTTTCCCTATCTGTAAAATGAGAGGCTTGAACAGGACCATCCCTAAAGTTGGTTCAGAGCTTTTCAGACTGTAGGGCTTGGGTTCTTGAATTTTTCATTTTGACACTGTTTCAGTCATAACCTTCCTCCTTCTCTCTCACACACACACATGTGCACACGCGCAATAATGGAGTGAGGATTTCAGCTGCATGGAGGACAGCCAGATGACAGAAGGGGGATGGGGTTGGCAGCAGGTGGGGTGGCTGGGAGGACAAGGAAGGGATGGGAGGTCATGGGGGTAACAAAGGGCCTGACCTTGGGCTTCTCTACTTAAGAGTCATCCTGGGAACTAAGGAAAAGAAGAAATGAACTAGAAAGGCTGGCAGAGGGTAAATAGCAAATAATGTACACAGAGAAAAGAGCAGTGCACCCCAGAACGGGCAGGGATTGTGTGTGTGTGTGTAACTCAGCTGTATTCTCTGTCAGCAAGAATTGACCAACTTCAACTCAGTTCGAATTTGCCTGTGAGCTTAAGAAAAAGTCACCGTGGGTTTGTTGGGTTGCCGGTCTCCTCCTGGCCTCTCAGCTTGTTCAGCTATAATCAAAAGACACGGGGGATGAGAGGAAAGGAAGAGATGCCACCGCTTCTTGACATCCAGGTTTCTCCTAGTCTGTCCTGAATCCAATAAAGCTTGACAGTGACCTCGAAAGGGCGGGGAGTGATATTTAATAAAAGGCCGTTCAGTCTAAACAATGATTCAGGACTTTTTGAAAGCCAGAGAGCACAGCTGAAAAGCCTTTTCCAGACTAGGTCCTCTAAAAAGGGTTTTGTGCACATGTTCCCTGTGTCTTAAGTTTGTACCTGTTGCTGGTTAACACTTTTCTGGGCTGCTAATAAACTCAACTCCCAGGCTTATGCTATAATCCACAGGCAGCACCTTAGAAACGTGTCACCCGGTTGTTCTTCCGTCCAGCCAGCCTGCAGCCCCTCGTTGACTGTTTATGAAGTACCCAGTGTGCGTCCAGTACTGGGTTTCGGGCCATGGATGTGCAGGTGAACACAGTGCAGTCCAGGCCTTCCAGGGCCGTGCTCGGGAGGGAGTAGGCGTGTTCACAAGTGATCACAGCCCAGGGCGTTGAGTGGGAGGGACACTCAGGGTGACTCCTAACCCTGAAAGGTAAGGGGAAGCCTCCTGACAAGGGGCATCTGAGCCGAGCCTTGAAGGACAAACAGGGGTATTCAGGAGAGATGAGAACACTACCCGGCCCTAGGAAGGCATAAGAGCAAGGGAAAGGCCGTGATTCATTGCACTGTGAAGAGGGCAATGTGTTAGGATAGTAGCCAGCAAATAGGGGACTGTGAGGAACACAACCAGGCTGGCCAAGCAAGGCTGCATCTGCCGTGCCAAGGAGCTCTGCCACGGGCCAGTCCCTTGTTACCAAACTACAGTTGATTTATCATCACTGGCAGCTGGTCCTCTGAAGTCACCATGAATGCTGAATGAGCTAATACTGGACCATTCGTTGCTCCTAGGGAAATGCAGCGTTAGGTTCCTGCCAGCCACGTATCGCAACATTTTCATCAATTGATCAATATATGACCTTCTTTGATGTGTGTTCCTATTTTGAAACCTTATTTCCTATATGGTGCTGATGCATGAACACTGACCCTACATCCAGGAGCATTGTAATTCATGCCTGAATGAAGCTTCTCTAACCCCTGTGTCTTTTCCAGCACTAGACAACAGTTCAGCACCACATTTGGGGGCCATTTTATTTTCTTTTATTTTTTTGAGATAGTCTCACTTTGTTGCCCTCGGTAGAGTGCTGTGGCGTAGCTCACAGCAACCTCAAACTTTTGGGCTCAAGTGATTCTCTCGTCTCAGCCTCCCAGGTATCTGGGACTACAGGTGCCCACCACGATGCCTGGCTCTATGTTTTTAGAGATGAAGTCTCACTCTTGCTCAGGCTGTTATCATAGTCGTAGGCTCAAGCAATCCACTCACCTTGGCCTCCCAGAGTGCTAGGATTATAGGCGTGAGCCACTGTGCCACGCTTGGGGGCCATTTTAAACAGTGGAATCACCAACATAAGGCACACTCAAAACAAGTGACCCTAAATAGACCACAGAAAGGACACTTGTTACAGCATGAGCGCTGAACCAAGATGGCAGAGCATTGCCTGGTTTGAGCTCAGCTGGGAACACATGTTGGACCAAAAAAAGTCTTTGCCACTCTACAACATGCCCATGGAAAGCCACAGGAGTACCCCAAATATTGATTTGGGGGTTATGAATACATTTTAACAAGTAGACAAATTTGCAAATACGAAATCACAAATCTTGAGTGTCTACTGTGTTTCAAAACCGTAAACAGGAACCCCTAAATTCTCAGTACTGACACTGACCTCTGTGTTTATAGAGTATTTTAATTCCCTCCACATAGATTTCTCCTGGAATATGGGAGAAAAGCATGGGCGAATTTAGAACTATGTACAAATTGAAGACTAACAAGATGGGAACTCACCACCACATTATGCTAAAGCAGGGTTTAACAGCCAATCCTTTATCATCCTAAGGATGGCCTGTCACAGGGTGACTTACAGCTCATTCCCTGATCCAAGGCAAACCAGACTAACATGATCATCCCGATAGGAGCAAAGCAAAGCGCCTCAGAGCCGCCAGGGTCTCTCTCCTGTGTCAGCTGTCAGCACTGGAGCTCTCTGTACTCACCCGTGGGGGCGCGTCAGGAAATCCGTGTGTCTGACAGAAAGGCAGCAGCCTTTACCCAGAGACGTGTTAAAGGGAACAGTCTGGACAGCCTGGTGCTTCAGAATTTTCCAGAACAGAGTGATAAATAAACTCCTTGAGCTGCTCAATCCCAGGAACTCTTCCACAGCAATTATTTATTTGAACTGCTAGACATTGGACTGACAGGTTTTATTTAATATTTTAAAACACAGATAGTTCCTTGTATAGAGAAAAAGGGGGTACAGAGGTCAATCCCTCAGAGTATAACCTTCTAGCTGACCCTCTGACTTCAGCAGAGGCTGGCCTTTGCCATTGAAGAGTATAATTTATTACTTTGAATTTGACTTTTAAAGAACCAACACTATACACAATAGTTGAAACTGATCATTTGAAGCTGTCCAAGTGGTACCTAACCCCCCACTTTTTTTTTGAGACAGATCCTTACTCTGTCACCCTGGGTAGAGTGCCGTGCCATCATAGCACACAATGACCTCAAACTCTTAGGCTCAAGCGACCCTCCTGCCTCAGCCTCCCAAGTGGCTGGGGCTACAGATGCCCACCATTATACATGGCTAATTTTTCTATTTTTAGTAGAGATGGGGTCTCACTCTTGCTTAGTCTGCTCTCAAACTCCTGAGCTCAAGTAATCCGCCTGCCTCAGCCTCCCAGAGTGCTAGGACTATAGGCGTGAGCCACCACACCTATTCACAGCCACACACCAGCTCTGAATTTTTTAAATCAATATAAATTAGTAAATCATCTGCAAATCACTACACTGTAAGTGACTTGAGGTCTTTGTCATTGTTGTATTCACTGCACATAGGGGAGCACACATGTTCACTGAATGGATAAAACAGCCTGCTTCTCTGATTAAAAAGAAAAATCAGATCACTATTAACAGCCAGTAGTAATAGTTAGAAATCAGTATTAGTTAGAAAGAATGATGCTAATTCTTTTCACTCTGAATAAAGAACAGCTTGTGAAAAATAAAGCCCAAGCCACACATGGTAGCATTCACTGTCCTCCCAGACTGAGGCCAAAGGATCACTTGAGTCCAGGAGTTAGAGGTCAGCATAGGGAGACCTCGTCCCTACAAAATAAAATAATAAAATAAAATAAAATAAAATAGCCACGTACAAATGCTAGATGGTAGTTCATGAAATTTGACTCAGATGTTAATATTTTGGTAACTTTTAAAATCCTGATTACACCTTCCACACAGTGGGATTTCACAACTGACAGCATGGTCTAAGTGCAAGAGATTTCTGCTCGTCTTTTTCAAGTTTTGTTTTTAGAGCACTCTCCAAATTCTCTGACAGTCCCCTAAGCTAGGCTATCCAGAGTGTCTCAGCAAAGCCAAATATAACGAGAAGATGAGCTCATGGATCCGTTATGCCTGGTCCCTATTTCTGGACCCCAAGATCATCCTTGGTTTTTTGACAATAGAGTTACGCTGCTGAGTCATGTGTAACCTAAACCCTCATCTGCAGTTACTTGATTCTTGCCAGAACTCAGGAAACACAGACAAGGGGCAACTGGTATTGGCAGGAAAACAGAGGGAAGGGAAGTAAGAGGCATTCAGGAGATACAAATACAGAAAGAAGAAAAACACAAAAAACAAAAATGAGCTTAACCAATAATCAGTGAAGGTCTAGGGAAATTAAAGCATAGATCTGCCTCACTTTATGTAATTGAAATATTTAAAAATATTTTGCATGTAAATTTCCATGTAAATCAACTCACATTCCAATTGTCACAGGGGAACTGACATTTAGGAGAATCTGGCTGGTTCCTTTTGAAGCATTTGTCTGTAGTATTAATACTCACTTCCTATTAATAATTTAGCTGTATTTTATATTGATATTTCCCAATGCTGGCTTTGAGAGAGGACTGTCAGTTGTCAGATCAAAGCACACTGCGTAGAAGACAATTAGGCAGAACAAATACATGCTAGGCTGTTTAAATATGCCCTGAATCTGGGTTTTGGAACTTACATTGGAAAATAAAGGAATGTTGGCTCAAAGGCTGTCAATCTGTCTCAGTAGAAAATGCCTTTTTGTGAAAAGTGTTTTCACAACTGATGGTACAGTTTACGTGATGGCTTCTTAGCATTTTTGTAGCTGTTACCAATGTTCTCTCTTTCTCGGTAGCTGATCATAAGGTCTTTCTATAGTAGAATACATGTTCCAGCCTCACTGGCAACTATGTGTAGTTAAGTGTAAATTCTGACCAATAGGATAGTATTAAGAATGTCATTTGTGACCTCAGGTAATGTCTGTAAAGAACAGATGCTCCTTTTCTCATCTCTTCCTCTTTTGTGAGGGCTAGGTTGCAGATGTGATGCCTGGAGCTCAAGCAGCTATTTTGGACTCTGAAGCAATCTGCTAAGGATGGTAGAAAAACACATAGGCTAAAATGGGCTCCTTAATGGTCTTGGCACTTCTAAAATAGCCTTTGACTCCTCCTACTTTTGGAAATCTATGTAAGAGATAAATAAACTTTTGTCTTGTTTAAACCACTGCTTCTTTGCATTTTTTGTCACTTGAAAGCTAAACCTAGGAATAATTAATATAGTCATTAAGGAAATGCTCATTTTAAATCACTGTAGCCTTTATGTAATTCAACTAAATGGATTTATTAAACCCCTATTTTACAGAAAAGCAACATATGGGTTCTTGACCAAAGGATCTAAGAACTTAGAAGGGATAAAGGTCATCTTTATTTTTATAATTTCTACTGAAATTTAGCATTTTGATAATGAATGTAGTATTAACAGTATGAGTGACTTTGTCATTAATAGATATTTTCAGATCACAGTACATGTGTTACTGATATCTCAAAGTATCAGTTATAGATACTACTGTATTTGAAACTAGGAAAGTGATTAAGGCTACTACTAGATTTTATTTATTTGTTTTTTTCTTTAGACAGAGTCTCACTTTGTCACCCTCAGGAGATTACCGTGGCATCACAACTCATAGCAACTTCAAACTCTTGGGCTTAAGCCATTCTCTTGCCTTAGCCTCCCAAGGAGCTGGGACTACAGATGCCTGCCACAGTGCCTGGCCATTTTTCTGTTGCAATTGTCATTGTTGTTTAGCTGGCACGGGCAGGGTTCGAACCTGGTAGCCTGAGTGTATGTGGCTGGCACCATAACCACTGTGCTATGGGCACCGAGCCTAGATTTTATTTTTAATGCATTAGAGAAGAAGTAGGCTAAGTTCTCTGGGAAGCAGGTGCTGAAACAGAGTTTTGAATGTGGGGTATTTATTAGGTAATGCCCTTGGGATTGATACCTGTGGAAGGAGGGGACAGAAGCAGGATTTTATAGGTCAGCTGTGTTGCAGGCCTAACCACAGCCTCAGCTAACTACCTGAGAATCTCTGGAGCCAAAATGGAACATCAGAATTGCCCCTATGTTGAGCCTTTACGCCCTCATCTTGTACAACCCTTAGATGTGGGGTACCCCATTAATAGCACAGCCTGGGAGGAGGCAGCTTTCTGCAGTTGGGACCATCCCTGAAGGATACCAGCCAACAGCATGACCAGTAGCTAGGCACCAAGTCCTTCCTTAGAGGGGCTCTAGGCAGTACATCTCCACGTCCAACTCCATCCATTGCTGAGATCCACTGTTCCATATACTCTCGAGAACCAGCTCTTTCAATATTCCAGTACGCCTTTCTTCTTAAGGAAACTAATATACTTTCTCAGGCTAGGATTGATACCCCTCTCCCTTAGTAATCACAGCTGGAGCAAGGGAGTTCCACTCAGTACCCAGGTAACAGATGTATCCCTCCCTGCCCATGGTGTACAGCGGCAGCCCTACCTCTTGCTAATGAGTAAAGCCAAATATCCCTGTGAAGGCTATTAGAACCTGCTGCTGTCGGGACACAAGGAACTCCAAGGGTTCCCGCAGCAGCCATGGGTTACAGTTCAATGAAACTCTTGCCATGTCCCCTAGTGGAAGTTTTCCATTTGGGGGACCAAGACCTTTAGCCCTGCAAGGCCTAGAGTTGGGATGATGAGAAACTCAATCTCTCTGTGGGAGTCCTTGGTCTAGGGGCTGCCAAAATGATCACAGCTGTGGGTGTCATTGGCAGTGTTGCTAAGTAGGGCCACTTCAGCTTCCACCCTTGGTTCCCAGACCCATGCATTTTTTCTTGTTGGGGCCTGTAAGTTTTGTATCGCTGCTGTGAAAAATTACAGTCCTGCATCAGTTAATGACAGGGATATGATCTGAGAAATGCTTCATTAGGTGATTTGGTTCTTGTGCAAACATCACAGAGCACACGTACACTCACCTGGACGGACAGTCTGCTACACAACTGGACTACGTGGAACAACCCGTGCTCCTAGGCTACAAACCTGTACAGCGTGTCACTGAGTTGAGAACTGCAGGCAACTGAAGCACAGTAGCCAATATGGCATATCTAACCATACCTAAACATAGAAAAGGAACAGTGAAACTATGGCATAAAACATAAAAAATGGTACACCTATATAGGGCACTTACTGTGAAGGGAGCGTCCAGGACTGGAAGTTTCTCTGGGTGAGTGAGTGAGTGAGTGTGAAGGTCTAGGATTCTACTGTGCACTACTGTAGATTTTATAAATACTGTACATTTAGGCTATCCTACATTCATTAAAAATATATTTCTTCCTTCAATAATAAATTAACCTTAGCTTACTATTACTTTTCTACTTTTAAACTTTTTTTTTTTTTTAAGACAGAGTCTCACTAGTTGCCCTCAGTAGAGTGCCAGGGCATCACAGCTCACAGCAACCTCAGACTCTTGGGCTTAAGCGATTCTCTTGTGTCAGCCTCCCGAGTAGCTGGGACTACAGGTGCCCGCCATAAGGCCCAGCTAGTTTTTTTTTTTGTTGCTGTTGCAGTTATCATTGTTGTTTAGCAGGCCCAGGCTGGGTTTGAACCTGCCAGCCCTGGTGTGATGGTCGGTGCCCTAACCACTGAGTGCAGGCACCGAACCATCTACTTTTAAACTTTTATAATTTTTTAAACATTTTAACTCTTTTGTAATAACTGGTAGCTTAATACAACACATTGTATAGCTGTTTAAAAGGTTTCTTTATGGCCAAGTGCGGTGGCTCATGCCTGAAATCATAGCACTCTGGGTGACAAAGGTGAGTGGATCGCCTGAACTCACGAGTTCGAGACCAGCCTGAGCAAGAGTGACACCCCGTCTCCACTAAAAAATGAAAACCTGAGGGAGGAGGATCACTTGAGCCCAAGAGTTTGAGGTTGCTGTCAGCTATGATGCTATGGCACTCTACCAAGGATGACAAAATGGAACTCTGTCTCCAAAGAAAAAAAAAATTAAAAGATTTCTTTATATCTTTATCCTATAAGCTGTTTTCTATTTTGATTTTTTACTTTTTAAACTTTTTTTTTTTTCCAGTTTTTGGCCAGGGCTGGGTTTGAACACGCCACCTCCGGCATATGGAGCCAGCGCCCTACTTCTGTGAGCCACAGGCGCCGCCCAACTTTTTCAACTTTTTTGTTAAAAGCTAAGACATAAACACACACTTTGCCTCGGCCTACACGGAGTCAGG
The DNA here is from genome assembly GCA_963574655.1 of Perodicticus potto. Taxonomy (NCBI): domain Eukaryota; kingdom Metazoa; phylum Chordata; class Mammalia; order Primates; family Lorisidae; genus Perodicticus; species Perodicticus potto. Next base: position 90,565 of record CAUYRH010050460.1, read on the forward strand.
ATCATCAATATCACTGTCTTCCACCTCCGTATCTTGTCCCACTGGAAGGTCTTGAGGGGCAGTAACACCCACGGAGTTGTCATCTCCGGTGATAACAATGCCTTATTCTAGAATATCTCTTGCAGTCTGTTTTACAGTTAATTAATATATGTGTGTGTGTGTGTGTGTAGAAGAAGTACATTCTAAACTAATAATAAAAAGTATACTAAATATGTAAACAAGTAACCAGTAGTTATTGTTATTTATTATCTTAACCAAGTATTATATACTGTGCGTAACTGCATGTGCTAGACTTTTATATGACCAGCAGCGCAGTAGGCTTGTTTACACTATGATGCATGATGACTACTAAGTCACCAGGCAATAGGAATTTCTCAGCTCCATTGTAATCTTATGGGACCATCATCCATAGTTCACTGAAACTTTGTTATGCACACATGACTATATCACAAACTTAGTGGCTTAGAACAATGGAAACTTACCATCTTGTAGTCCTCTAGGTCAGAAGTTCAGCAAAGGTCTCACAAGACTAAAATCAAGATGTCTGAAGGGCCATGTTCCTTTCCTGGAAGCTCTGGTGCTGAATGTGTGGCTTTGCCTTCTCCGGCTTCTTGCATCCACTTACATCCCTTGACACTTGTCCCCTTCCTCCTCCGGCAAAGCCAGCAGCATCGCATCTCTCTGACTCTTCTTCCAGGCCACATCTCTTGCTCTTACGGCAGCCAGGAAGGGATTTCCACTCTTAAGGACTCATGTGACTATATGAGGCTCACCTGGATAATCCAGCATCTCCTCCCAAGGTCCACACCTCGAATCACATCTGCAAAGTCCCTTTTGCAATGGAAGATAACATATTCACAGGTCCCAGGGATGGGGACAGAGACTTCTTTGGGACCATTTTTCTACTGCAAAGCTGTACAAAGGCCTTTGATTAAGGTGTAGCCTGCGTCCTTGAGTGTGGCTCCCATCCTTGCAAAGAGCTGATGTTTCAGCTGTGCCTTCAGCAGGCTGCTCTGAGTCCCTGTCAGGGTAGCAGCTTCTAGATGGTGAAATACATAACACAACCAGTGGGCCCATGGCCATGGGTTCAGTCTCACACCTCCCTTATTGTAAAGTGGCTCCCGTGGCCTGATAAGATGCTGTGTGGGACCTGATGCTGTGAGTCAAACACTCCATAAGCCCGTAAGGCCCTGCAGGAAGGGAAGGCAAACCCCTATCAGAACATGGACCTACCCCTGTCGGAACAAATCACTGGCCCAACATAGCAACTTACCAGTTAGCCTCCTGGGGAAACAGTCCATGTGGAAGACTCAGTTTTAGTTTTGCTGCTGGAGGTTGGCCATTCCATGGCAGCAGAAGCCTTGAAGCAGTGGTAGTAGCAGAGCCCATCCTGTTCACAGCCGCCGCCTCTGTCAGCACAGACTTCATTCAGGTGCTCATTGGGTCAGCACTGGACAGCCAAGGGCAGCAGCTAACTGGCATCAACTGCCCTAGTCCTGCTGTCCACTTGATTGCCTAGTGTCTCTTCTGTAGCAGACGATGTCTAGTGGCCATTAACAGGCACCCACCACAGCGCCCAGTTTTTCTATTTTTAGTAGAGATGGGGTCTCACTCTTGCTCAGGCTGGTCTTGAACTGCTGAGCTCAAACAATCCACCCTCCTAGGCTTCCCAGAGTGCTAGGATTACAGGAGTGAGCCACTGTGCCTGGCCCAGTCTTCCACTCTTTTCTCTTTTCAGGCCTATGATCCAGCAGCCAGGTCATTTGCCACCACTGATGAGTCTGTACATATTCTGACCTTGAGCTCTTCTCTGTCTGTGCTAAACAGGTGACAGGCTGCGCCACTCAAAGCTCTGTCCACTGGGAAGATTTTTGACTTGCCACTGTCCTTCAAGACCACCCCAAGGAGACTGGAGTAGATCTCCTGTCATTTTCAGCCTGCAATCATATTCCTAGCCAATCCATCCAAAATCCAAATTCACTTTTTCCTCTCCCATCAGCTGGTGCAAAGGGACCCTCCACATAACCACATGTATGCACTGAGGGAGGGTGCCGGTGCACCTCTGGTGGGTGACACAAGGGTCTGAAATGCCTACACATGCAGCTCATATCCCTGGGACCCTGCCCATGCTCAGCCCCAGATGTACCACTTCAGTCCATCAACAGAATTGCTGCCAGGCACACCTTGCCATAGGTTTTGGTTGGTCGGACATATCCCAGTTAATGAAGGGCAGTTCCAGGTGCGAGGTCACTTGGTATCCCATGATCAGGGCACGGCAGCATGCCAGGAATTGTGTTTCAAAATCCTCCACTGCAGATGGCATGGCCTTGCTCCAGAACCCTGAGCCTGCGTTGCCATCTCCAAGTGGGGCACGCAAAAGCTCCACACAGCTTCTTTCCCATCAATGGTCCCTCTAGTGCCAGAGCCTGCGAGTTGATAGCCCAATGCAAGGCCACTTGCACTGCAGCATGGTACCACTGCAGGGCCCCTTCCTCTTCCGGCCCACTTCAGCTGGCTCTCATTCATGCCCTTGTGTCACTGGTGAAAGTGATATTCCACTCTGGGTATGGAATATGCTTCTCTGGAACCCAAAGAGAACTTCTAGGTATTGTGCTTCCTTCCTTACAGTAAAAAGTATTTGACTTGGACTTTGGATGGCCTGTCCTAATGTGCCTGGTTGCAGGACCCCTAAAAAATATTTTTTTTGAGCCAGAGTCTCACTCTGTTGCCTTGGGTAGGGTGCTGTGGTGTCATAGTTCACAGCAACCTCAAACTCCGGGGTTGAGCGATTCTCTTGCCTCAGCCTTCCAAGTAGCTGGGACTAAAGGTGCCTGCCACAATGCACGGCTAATTGTTCTAATTTTAGAAGAGATGGGGTCTTGCTCTTGCTCAGGCTAGTCTTGAACTTCTTACCTCAAGCAATTTTCCTGCTTTGGCCTCCCTAAGTGCTATGGTTACAGGCATGAGCCACTGTGCCCAGCCGTAGCCCTGAAATTGTAATTATTACTGGCATGCAAACTCCTAAATCTTCTGAGTTACCTCCCACTCTCTGGAGCACATGTAACTTACCAAGGCCCTTCATGTGCTAGCCACTTTTTTGCTCCTCTGTCTTATTCAGCATGCTGTCCTCCATATAGTGAGTGGATCAAACTGATGTTCCACAAAACATCCAGAGGGCCCAGATCTCTTTGTGTCATCCAGGGTCCAAAAAGGAGACAGAAGCACAAAGTGATTTGAACAGGCAAGTTTAATATAAAGAGGCATTAATTCTATTATGACAGAGGATCAATTATAAAGGTGCTCGTGGGTGGTACACAGAGGCAGCAGGAGCCTGCTCAGCTTAGGACAGAGTGAGACCTGAGGTGTGCAGTGTCTGTGCCAGGTGGTCCCTACAATACAACCCTCCAGGATGCAGGTGAGCAGGGGGCTAAGGGGTGTCAGGAGCTTGATCACTGGCACAGCAGTGTGAAGATGGGGTACACACGTCCTCACTGGCAGAGCCACAGTGAGGTAGGTGCTAGGCTGGACAGAGGCTCTGAGCTCACCGAGGACTGCACACTCTGAGGATGCAGGTGGGCAGAGTGCCAACCATGTCCCTTCTCATTTGCCTGTGGCAAGCATACAGAAGCAAGAAGCAAAACTCAAACACACCAGAACCAGAAAAGGAGGCCTCTGTTTCCTGCTTTGTCTCTCTAAGTGTCTACCAACAAAGCTTCGCATCACATTCATCACAAAGGAGAAACAGTTAAAGAGTCTAGCTCCATTATCACAGAGCAGGTAATGAAGGACAGATCTGGGGACCAAAGTCGATAAATTGAAAAACCGGCACAAAGTATATTGTGACAAAGGGTGGGAAGAGGTAATAAAGTGCTGCAAGAAATATATACCACTGTTCATTTCATGTGAATGTTGACTGTTTTGCATTCTCTTTTTTGGTACAGAGAGAGAAGAGAATGAATTCTGTAACAATGGCCACAGACTACATATCTGAGACTGTTAATCTGTTCTACCAAATCCAATATATCTGTCAAGGCAGGTGCAAAGGGGGCTACCACTCCATTCATTTTGTCGTAGTCTGGTGCCATCTCCCTTGTTCCTCACCAGTCAGACTTCTGAAATAAATGAATAAAAGATCCCAAAGGGTGGCATTACTCTCCTCAACTCTTCCATCCCAGGATTCAATATTATTTCTGATATATGATGTTGACCCTGTTTGGAGGTTTCTCAGGTACAATAGTTCTTATTCCACAAGCTACCCATTGTGTATGTGTGTGTCTGTGGGTGTGCATCTCAATTTTTCTTTTCTTCTTTTTTTTTAAATCTCAGTTTTTCATATGGGAACCGTGGAGATGATGGCTGATTGGAGGCTGTAGATCCAGTGGACTCACTGTCAGCCAGACTCTGGCCAGGACCCCGTTTATTATCTGGCCTTCCTATATCCTCTCTAATGAAGGCCACAATGACACTTCAGTTCTCTGGGTATCAGTACCCACTCACGCCCTGTGTCCAACAACCTTCCAAATATGTGGGTAGGAGCCAGGCTTGGTGGCTCACCCCATAGTCCCAGCTACTTGGGAAACTGAGACAGGAAGAACCCTTGAGTCCAAACTCAAGCTGTGATCACATCACTGCACTCCAGCCTGGGTGACAGAGTGAGACCCTGTCTCTAATATATGTTTACATACATATATATTTAAGTATTGCCTTTTCTCCACTTGCCATAGCGTTGCAGAATCCTTTTTTATTTTTTGGAGACAGAGTCTCACTTTGTCACCCTTGGTAGAGTGCTGTGGCATCATAGCTTACAGCAACCTCAAACTCTTGGGCTCAAGTGATCCTCCTGATTCAGCCTTCCAAGTAGCTGGGACTATAGGTGTCTGCCACTAAGCCCAGCTATTTTCAGAGACAGGGTCTCACTCTGGCTTAGGCTGGTCTTGAACTCCTGAGCTCAGGAGGCAATCCACCCACCTCAGCCTCCGAGAGTGCTACCACGCCCAGCCTTGCAGGGTTCTTTTTAATCAGAGACCAAGCTTCTGTTCAGTCAGTCACTTCTAGATCTAAAAGCCCAGCTGAAGTGTGAGGGAGCATGACTTTTTACTGGGCAACTGCCTCGGCTTCCTGATCATTCATCCTTGATTTCTCCTGATGGTGCAAGCTGAATAGTACCTTTTCGGGTCATGCACCTCTTTGGCCCCCAGGGATTCTGTGCTCTGTTGCCCACTTCCATAACTCTCGGGGCAGCCACTAAAATCCCACCAGACCTTCTGGTAAACGCACATGCCTGGCTGCTGATGCTGCACTAGTTGGGTTTCTTTAGCTAGTGAAAGGACTCACAAGTCTCCAGAAAGCATATTCACCTATGGCTTTAATAAAAATAAAGGAAATAACACAGCAGGATAAAGGCAAACCTCAGAGTTGTCCCCGAGACATCTAGGTGCAGCCGCCTGTCGGTCACACAGGATGTACTTAATCTTAGGATAATAAACCACTGAGATAGGTGCCAAATGCCTTGGTCTCGGGGAAGCCACGATCTCATCTGAAGATAGTTTTTAATATCCTTCTGGTCACATAGCCCAAACCAGCTTGCACGATCAGGCTCAACAGTGGAAACTGAGATAACGTAACAAAAACCAGGTGCAAACAATTGATCTGTACATTTTCTATAAACAGTGATGGCACATTGGTTCAGATTGTCCATAGTAGTTTTTGGACTCAGCATAGAACTGAATTAAGCACTAGGTCCATTAATCATAAATTCCATTCTGGATGGGTCAAGGGTCCCCTAGAGATAAGAACAGGGTTGTAATAATCCAGGAAAAATTATCCCTGTATCTACACAGATAGCTAAGGTTTGGGGCACTATCATTTCCATTCAGCAAACCTAATTTATAAGCACTTCACAGAGAGCTATGTGGGACCTTTTTTCTTTTTTTTGTTTTGACAGAGTCTCACTCTCTTGTCTAGGCTAGAGTACCATAGTGTCACCCTAGCTTACAGCAACCTCAAACTCCTGGGCTCAAGTTATCCTCCTGCTTCAGCCTCCCAATCCTACAGGCACCCACCACAACTCCCATCTAATTTTTCTATTTTCAGTAGAGACAGGGTCTCACTCTTGCTCAGGCTAGTCTTCAACTTTTTACCTCAAACAATTCTCCTGCCTCGGCCTCCCAGAGTTGTAGGATTACAGGCGAAAGACACTGCCCCTGGCCTACATTCAACCTTACTGATGCTCACTGGTGATTGTCCTTACCAGTGGCCACCCTCGTGGCCTTGGAACAGCTGTCCTCTGCTCCTCCCCATGGAACACTATCATCTGGTGAGCTTTCTGGTCTTGCCACTGTGTGTCCACCCCAGCTGCTCTTAACCTTGTAATGCATTCCCCCACTATCTACCAGGGCAACGCCAGCATTTCTACCCACTAAGTGTAGGCTTATGATTTTTTCATGCTTCTAGGAGTGAGTATATACCATCTCTGGGAATCTTTGCTAGCATGCTAAATTCTTCATTATGTGAGAGAGCAGTCTCCCTTATCCAAGCTCATGTTTCTGGCCCACCTGACATAGCACCTTGGAATCCATTCCATGTGTCTTCTTCTTCTTCTTCTTCTTCTTCTTTTTGCAGTTTCTGGCTGGGGCTGGGTTTGAACCCACCACCTCCGACATATGGGGCTGGTGCCCTACTCCTTTGAGCCACAGGCACCGCCCTCCATGTGTCTTCTTCATGCTTGTGGTTCATGCTGGGCTCCTTTCAGATACAGCCCCTTTTATCCCTTATTAGGCATTCATGTCCCCGACTGAGCTATGCTGTGACTTAAACCTAGGTCATTCTCAGTGATCAGGAGGGGAGGTGGGAGACTTCCAGAAATGGTTCCATGGTGACTGTGGGAAAGGCCTTTGCACCTTCTTCAAGTGGAAGTGGGGGAAGGGCATTGCTGCAGGCTGAGAGCATTCAAAGGAATCTGGGAATCATGATTTTCAGGCGCATCAACTAAGATATCCCCTTTTGAAGTCAGAGTCCCGTTTTTTCCCAGCAAGAGCTCTGACCAATGTAGCAGGCCTACCTCAATATATACCCCTAACAAAAGATGAATACAAGTTATGTTGAGCACATTTTGTAACTGCAGAAGTCAATACTTGAGTATTACAAATTTAATAGAGATTTTTCCTTTCTTAAATTGTAAATATGTTTTTGGCATCTTCTGTATTGTCCTCAGTTGCTATTTTTCCTGTGTCCCTCAAACATCTGGCACGTCACACCACCTAGCACATTCTTCTCCACCAGCCCACCAGCCCAATTTACCATTTTAACAAATGGGTTGTCACCTTGTGATGGGGTCCACGCTGACAGCTGGGCAACAAGTGATCCAAGTGTAAAACTCCACCTTATCATCTGCTTTCCTGAACCATTCCCAACACCAACTGTCCTTGGTTGAATTCCCCGAGAAGCTGAGAGCTTAGCAAACCAAATGCTTATTAGAACTTTCGATCAACACTGGAGGAAGTGGGAGAAGAAAGGAAGCAGGACTGAACAGAGGAGGATAGTTGAGTTGGGATTCAAAACAATAATAGCCTGGCCGACCCCATGGGGAGCTCTGGAATCAAAAAGGCCCATCAGACCTGCCTGATGTGGGACCATAATGACTAGGCCTTTATAACCTGATCTCAATCAGTCACTGGACATGGGTCTCCCTGCGAGGAGGTGACTCCTGCACCTGAGACAACCCCTGAAGGGACTGACAGCTGAAGCCTGTCCACCCACAGCACTCCCAGTAGGACTGAGTCCTTGGGTGGGGGGGCAGTATATCTCCACACCCATCACATGCTATATCATAGAGACTTAAATCTTCTGAAAACTTTACATAAAGTTTCCTTTGTAATCTCATGGATCTTATTTTATTTTATGCATCTAAAACTATCCTTCTGAGATGGGGCTTTTATTAGACTGCCAAAGGGTTCCGTGTCACATAAAGGTTAAATATGCCCCCATTGTACAGGGGCATACAATGATGCCTTCTCTTTCAGGACTTAACTGGAAATTTGCTTTTATCTTTCCCTCCTAGTTATTAATCCCCTCCACCTGGTCTCATCACCTACCAACATATGTCAAAATCTCATGATAAACAAGTTCAGTTTTTTATCCCAGGGTTTTTTTTTTTTTTTTTCTTTTACTCTCAGTATAGAAAGTATATATGGCAGAGTCTAGCTTCTGTTCAAAGTCTTTCTCCTCTTCTTCCTGAGTCTATGACCCTCCTGCATTTGCTGGGATCCCTTGCAGTTAGGGATGTGAATCATTTCTAACACTGGAACGTGATCAGATGCCACTTGCAGCCTCTAAGAAAGTCAGTATGCTTCCGCCATAAGCTTCTTCCCCTTCTACCAGCTGGACCCTCTAAGCTAATGGTTTTCAACCTTCCTAATGCCATGAACCTTTAATACAGTTAAAAGGGGTCACGACCCACAGGTTGAGAACTGCTGCTCTAAGTGATGACCCAGCCTCAACCAGTCAAACAGGAGTAGTGGAGCCACAAGATGGAAGGAGCCTTAGTTCCTGAACCCCACGTGGGACACTCACCCTAGACTGTTAGAGGAGTTGGGTTTGAACCATGATATGTATTTTAGGGTCCATTTGTAACAACAGTTTATCTTACCTTGTAAATAGATTTAGTTGCCGAGCTCCCAAATTCCATAGATAGTTGGATTTCAGTTGTAACCCATCTGAAACCCAGAGAAGGTAATAAATTTATCTAATGTCATACAAGATAAATAAAATTAGGGCCCAATTCTCTTGATATATAATCCAGTTCTCTTTCCCCTATGTGATTCTACCTCTGATGGTCCTACATATGTTGTATAACATATGTGTCCTTTGGAAGGGGTCGTTGCATAAAAATATATTTTAAAATATTAATATACATATACACGTAACATGTGGCCATGAGCTTTCTACTTCAGCAAGAGGGAGAATTAAAGAGGGATTGCAGGCTCGGCGCCTGTGGCTCAACAGGCTAAGGCGCCAGCCACATACACCTGAGCTGGTGGGTTCAAATCCAGCCCAGACCTGCCAAACAACAATGACGGCTACAACCAAACAAAAAAAAAAAAATGGCTAGGCGCTGTGGCGGGCACCAGTAGTCCCAGCTACTTGGGAGGTAGAGGCAGGAGACTCACTTGAACCCAGGAATTGGAGGTCGCTGTGAGCTGTGATGCCACGGCACTCTACCCAGGGTGACAGCTTGAGGCTCTGTCTCAAAAAAAAAGAGGGATTGCATTTTCTTGGCCTGAATTAGTAAGCCATTAGCTACCTACAGTGACTAATTATCTGGAATGAACATTCAACTCCACATCACATGCAGTTAAATGACAGATACATGTAAGATGGTATCTAGCATTTATTACTTCAATTTAACATAGGCAAATGTGACCAGTCAGTATTGGGGGACCAGTGTCATTAGGTCCCTGTCAGTTCTCAATTATACTATATTTTAGAGGGAGAAAATGAGAAATTTGAATGTGGATTATTAACTTGACTGCTACAATTTATTTTACATATAAAAATACAATAATGTATAGCATAAGATTTGATTATGAAGATGATTAAACAAATAACTCATATTTATAATATTATTGTATTATATGTCCATTATATGTCAGGTACTATGTAAGAAACTTTACACACATACACAAATTTTGGTGGCTCACACACAAAAAACTTACTTCTTGCTCATGTGTACTTCTTTGGGTTTTTCATTCTGGGACCTAGGTTGAAGGAGCAGTCTTCTAGGGACTCAACGCTCTGGTGGCGGAAAGGAAGAGTAAAAGCAGTAGAAACTTGCAATGCCTCTTAAAGCTCCAGTAATGGACAAGGATGCATAATCCTCATACAGAAAAAGGGGAAAGGAAACTATTGGAGATGATAACAAAATTTCAGTTCTCCAAGATAGATGTTAATTCTACTTCTCTCCCCACTTTCAGAGAGAAGATGAGTAACTTTCCTAAACTCCTTTGGAGACTGGAAGTAACCCTTCTAGTTGGGGTGACTGGGTAAGGTTTTGATAAAATTTGAGCAAGGGTTTCAACGTTAGGTATGATATTAGGTGGAGAAAGAGCAAGGACTTCAGGGCAAGGAAAAGCCAGAGCACAAAGGTGGGGTAGAGTTCTAGTCAGGTGGCCACAGAGCAGGTGAGAGATGAAACTGGAGATGACAGGGGCTCAGATCAAGGGGTGGGGGAAGTGGGGCTTGAAAGCTAGGCTAAGGAGATGAACTTCATTTAGCAGGCAGTTAGAAATTTTTAGGTCCAGCATAGTGACTCACGCCTGTAATCCTAGCACTATGGGAGGCAGAAGTGGGTGAATCGCTTGAACTCACAGGTTCAAGACCAGGCTGAGCAAAAGCGAGACCCGGTCTCTAAAAAATAGCTGGGCATTGTGGCAGGCGCCTGTATTCCCAGCTACTCGGGAGGCTGAGGATTGCTTGAGCCCAAGAGTTTGAGGTTGCTGTGAGCTATGATGCCACAGCACTCTACCGGAGCCAAGACAGTGATGCTCTGTCTCAAAAAAAAAGAAATTTTTTGATATTTTTGAGTAAAAGACTGCCATAATTAAAAGAATCACTTCTGAGAATCGCCTAAGCTCAGGAGTTGGAGGTTGCTGTGAGTTGTGTGACGCCACGGCACTCTACCGAGGGGCGAGAAAGTGAGACTTTGTCTCTACAAAAAAAGAATCACTTCAGGGCGGTGCCTGTGGTTCAGTGAGTAGGGCGCTGGCCCCATATACGGAGGGTGGCAGGTTCAAACCCGGCCTGGCCAAACTGCAACAACAACAAAAAAAATAGCAGGGCCTTGTGGACTAAGCCTAGGAGTTGGAGGTTGCTGTGAGCTGTATGACTCTACCGAGGGCAATTCTCTTCCCTTAGCCTCACAAGTAGCTGGGACTACAGGCGCTTGCCACACGCCCAGCTATTTTTTTGTTGCAGTTTGCCCAGTGCCAGGTTCAAATCTGCCACCCTTGGTATATGGGGCCGGTGCCCTACCCACTGAGCCACAGGCGCTGCCCAATTACTTGCTTTTTCTATTAACCTATAAGATAAAAAGAATGTAAGAATTATGCAAATTAAAGCTTCAAGACATGTTCCCATCCTTCTAGAACGAGATGGCTGCCCCTAAACCCCCATACATAGAAATCCTCCCACTGCCAAGGCTGAAATTTGATGTTGGGGAGGAATCCAAGCTCAAGGCCAAAACCTGGGCTTGCGTGATGCGGAGAATGAGTGCCACTGGTCAGTTTCAGTCTGAGGTGCGTCACCCAGGTGACAATCTCTAGCAGACACTTAAAAATTCAGATCTCAAGCTCCACTTACACTATAAAGGTGTTTCAACAAACGAGATAAAAATAACTGCCTATGTGAAAATGCTCTGCAAAGTGATAAGCACCATTCGAACTTCTTTAAGATATTTTTTTCTAGCATCAACAATAGTAATTCAAATGTTCCTTGTTTAAAAAAAAAAACTGTACTAGGGTATTACGATGGAGTTATCCTGTCTTATGAGAATTTGTTAAGGAGAGACTTCACCTTGGTCAATTACAAACATGGTGGAAAGAAGGCGAGAAAGCAGGCGGCGCTGGGGAAAGTGATCCCCAAACCATTCCCGGAGACTCAGGGGAGGGTCGAGGGGCCCGGGGGAAGCCTTGAGGTCCGGGAAGGACGAAGGACGGAATGACGAGCTGGTCATTTGGAAACACGCCCAAGACCTCTCCAAGGCAGGACACCGTCCCAGGCTAACAGAAAGGAAAGGGACAGTGGAGATACGGCTGGCCTTGCCCCTACCCAGCGGGGCCAAAGGGAGGAGACCCCTCCTCTAAGACAAAGACTCAGGCCGCGGGAAGCACAGAATGCGCGTGCGCCACGAGACACGCGTGCGCGCTGCGGTCAGCACCGCGGCCCGTGGCGCGGTGAAGCAGGAGACTAGGGAAGGGCAGCGCGGAGGGCGCGAGCCAAGAGGCGCCGCACGGCGGAGCAGTGGTGCTCGCGCGCGCCCACTGGTGGTCGGAGGAGACGGCTCCCGTGGAGCCTGTGCTGCCCGCCCCCCTCCCCTGGGGAGGCTCGCGCTCCCGCTGCTCGCGCCTGCGCCGCCCGCCGGCCTCGGGAACGCGCTCTCTCGCCGGCGCGCGCGCTCGCAGACACCGCCACCCACCAGCTCCGACACTTGCAGCAGAGCCGACGCCACCGCCCACCTTCCGCCGCCGCCGCCACTGCCACCTTCTCCTCCTCCTCCGCTGTCCTTTCCCGTCCTCGCCCTCTGTCAACTATCAGGTAAGGGCCGAGGCTCCGAAATCTGCCTCCGCGTCCGCCTTTCTGCACCCCGGCGCCGCCGCCTCTAGTCCTCCCACGCCGCAGAGAAGGTTTTCGGGCACTGGGCATCAATCGGGGGCAACGGCGGGGCCCCTCGGCTGTGCTCGCGAGCTGGGGCTAGGATTCCTTGGAAAGGAACGTGAGCAGGGGATGCACGCGCGCGTGTGAGTGTGTGTGAGTGTGAGTGTGTGTGAGTGTGAGTGTGTGTGAGTGTGTGTGTGCGCGCGCGCGCTCTGGAAGGTCCACATTACCCGCTTCGCGCGGACCGCAGGTGGAGGCTGTACTCGAAGGGTGGGGCGCGGATGGCGATGGCTTGGGGGAGGGGGCTGCTCTGCACTCTGATCACAGGCTTTTTCCGCAACGAGCGTGTGTTTGCGTGTGTGTGTGTGAAGGGTTCCAATAACGACCCCGGAAACCAAACCTGAAGTCAGATTCCTCTGCCCCTGTTTGCCGTAGCCCTAAAGAAGACATGGATCGGCTTCTAGAAAAGATGACTCCCTGCCCCTCCCTACACCCCCCAGTCTGTGATTCCGGCTGGGCCTTCACTGCTCCTGACTTAAGGCAGTGGCCCGCCCCCACCCCTTTTCCTCCTTCAGGAATCCACAGGGGACATTTGGGGGCTGGGAGGAATAGGGGGAATGGGGAGGGGTCCAGGCGCGCTGTCACTTTAGCTGCTTTCTCCCTGCGCGCGCCTGGCACAGGGACGCGAGCAGAGCGGTGCCTGGGAAAGGTAGAGCGAGGATTCCAACGTGGAAGCTTGGAAAGGCAGGGGTCACCTGGCCTTGCGATGTGGACTGATTCGGCGGCCGCCGATCGCCGCTAGCAGGCACGCACGGCAGCAGCCAAGCACACACCAGCTCGGGGACTGCAGGTGCATCTCGGGGCGGGTTTCTTTCTCTGCGCGGGGCGCCTGGCGTGTGCGCTCCCTGCCGGAGGCGCGGGGCTGGCGCGCAGGGCTCGCCCCTCACTGCGGCAGTGGGTGTGGACCGGGTGGGCTAGGAGGGGGCTGATAGGCTGTGCCTCCTCCCACTCCCGCCCCCGTTTTTTCCCCTCGGAACGCGAGGTGCCATCTTTTCGCGGCGTGTCACGTCTTTACGGTACCAAGCCAAGCCGGGTGGCCAGGCTTGGGAAGACAGGGCGGGGCTTGTCTCTGAAGGGCGGGTGGCAATCCGTGCTGAAATTTTGGGATTTTGCTGCCACAGGCGTGAGCACTGGGGGCGTTCACCCGGGGTCTTCGGGGGGCTCACTGCTTTGTTTGTAGAGGTTGCGCGATCTGCGCTCCTAGTGCTGGTTTTTTTGGCTTTTATTTCACGAGAATGTTTAGCTAGCCCCCGCCCCTCTCTCCTTTTTCGTCCCTTATTTCCAAGCCCTTTGTTGGATCTCAGGGCTTGCTGGAGTCGATGAACTACGAGTCACAGCCCCCGAGCGCTCAGTGAGCAAGCGTGACCTCGCGAAGCCCCCTCTCAAAGTCCGGCCAGCTCCTGGAAGCGTCAAAAGGGAGAAGAGATGGGATTGGAGATCTCCGCGCGCTGAAAAGGGTGGCGGCAGGGGGACCACGCCTCTCCCTACTCCCGGAGCGTCCTGGGGGGCCAGCAGGCGGGGCCCTGCCGCTTTACGCCCTGTTGCTTCGTCCACCGGGAAGATATGAGGAGAGGGCATAAGATTCCCTCCGGTGCTGCGGCCACACCCATCTTTCCTAGCCCACTGGCAGTGGGGCGCTGAGTGGGACCCACTCCGGAGCTGGGTCCTTCGGGAGTTACCCTGCCACTTCCCCCGGCCAAGATGGGGGGCCCTGGGGTAGGCGGGGCCGCTCCAGGCCCCCTCCGGGAGGGCTTAGGAGGAAGCCCCCAATCCCTGAGCTTTGGCTTTCTAATTGGCCCCCAGCGGCCACAGCTATGCGGATAGGCATCCCTGGTGTGTTTTTATTATTGTGGACATATTATTTCTCTTAAGCGCAGAATTTTCACTTAAGAGGCCAAGTTCACCACCACCCTGGAAACCGAGGCAGGGGCGGAGAGGGAACTCCTGGCGAGCAAGTCCAGGCCTCACCCTCCTTAGATGAGCCAGGTCCACGGTTTTCTGGTTAATTCCATTTCTGAAAACTGGTGTGGGGGCGCACTTTTGAGACGAATGAGCCTCTATAGGATCTGAATCTTCATGCGGGCCGCCCAGGTTGATCTGAATTTCTCGGGAATTGACTTGGGGTTGGCTCGGCTTGAGGATGAGAGCCCGCCATCTCGGCTGTGGCCGAGGGGACCGGAGCCAGGGCTCTGCGAGGCCTCCCCACATGGACGGGTTGCAGGAGCGCTGAAGGATCAATTCTCCGCACCTTGGCCCCCTGACAGAGCTGGGGTCAGGATTCCCGTTCCCGACGTAGCAGCGGGTCTCAGGGCAGCCCCGGAAAAGGGCAGCCCGTGGCCACGTCTGCCCCTTTCGGCCCCTAGGACAGAGAGGCTGGAGGAAAGGGAGCCCTGGTGGGGGCGAAATGCGTTTAGTCCAATGCCGGGAACAAAGCGTATCCACGCGACCACTATTCGCTCCATTTTGAAATGTGTTGGTGGTTTGGCTGGGACTGCGACCGTTAATGAAGGAAACTCAGGTACCAGGGGACAATCCTTCATGAGACAGTTGGGACCCCGGTTCTGTAAGCGGTTTAATGAAGTGGCTTCACCCCAGGACCTCGAGGGTTGCAGAGTTTGCGTGGATGCATCCACAGTGGAGTGCTGAAACAACCACCAGGCATCAGTCCAAGGGCGCCCCCTCCCCATCCCGGCAGGCAAGGGCTCTTTTACGTTTTTGAGACCCCACTCACTCTCTGGCGTTCAGGGACCTGAAACTCCCAAGTCCCAGTTTCGGGCTGGACGGAGTTAGGGTGAATGATGAGGTCTAAGGTGGCCTCTGCTGGCGGTGGCCCCTCTAGGCTCTGGGCTAACTAGGACCAATTTGAGTTCTATCTCATCCCTGTCCCCGCCCCCTCAACTGACCTGTCCTAAAGCAGAAAGAAATATCTTTCCTACTGTAGTTAATTCTAAAGTGTCATTTGTGTGTTTTGTGATGCTACTTGTTTTTACTGCCTAAGAATTATCTATTTTCTATCTCTAAAACCCTTTAAAAGAAGTGAGTGAATAAAATAGATGAGCGATTCCCTCCTGGAGCTGGTCCCCAGTGACTCTTGAAGCTGATCTATTCCGTGGCCAGTTTGCCTCCCTGGCATATGTGAATACAGCAGTCACCTGTCTTGGCCCTTGGGTTTGCCTTTGGTTCTTCAGAAGAATTCTTTGGTTTTATTGGGTTCTGGATGAGTGACAGCCCATGGCTGTGTCCCTGCCCTGCAGACCCATCGTGAAAGACTTCGGCTTTTAAGTGGGGTGTGGTATGAGACACTCCTCCCCGACAGCAAAAGAAATGGATAATCGTCACAAACTACTAGAAGGAAACTCAGAATAGGGGTTCTTTTTGTTTTTTGAAGTTTTGGTGAAACATGCCCTTTGACCCACCTGCCCTTAGAGGTCAAGGTCAGCCAGGAATGTGGTAGGATTGTAGTGCTTCTTGTTTAGGTTAACTTTTCCTTCTGCCTTTTAAACATCAGTTCAGGCAGCCCTTTCGCTGAAAATATTAAGAAGTTGTGCTTTATTCCACTTTGCCTCAGTATTGATGTGTATGGCTCCAGTAGCTGTGTAGCTGTTTGTATGAAAATGTGTCACTTTTCCACCCACTTCAAAGACGCCTCTCAGCCCCACCACACCTCCAGAAATATTCACTTGACCAATCCAAACTGGCCGTGCCCAGAATTTAGGTGTTTCCACCAGTGACTTGGAGCTGGTGTTGGCAAGATGACACCAGGCTTACCCACTGGGCTGTGGCAGGCAGAGGAACCCTGATATTCCAGCTGCCACTGTCAGCTGTTTTCCTGTACAACAGTGGTTCTCAACTGGGGGTCATTGCAATGTCTGGAGAGGTTTTTTATTTTCACAACTGTCAGAGGTGCTACTGGCATCTCATGGGTAGAAGCCAGGGTATTGTTAAACATCTACAAGGCACAGGACAGTCCCCCATGTCGAAGAATAATCTTGTCCCAAATGTCACCATTTTCAGGGCCGGGAAGCCCTGCTACGGAAACATTGTTAACCTGGCGATAGCTATCTTAATTACATTCATTGAGTGCCTTCTAGGGGGCATAAGTGCTCATGAGACATTATTTAATTTAATCCTCACAACCTCCCTGTGTAGTCGTGTTACAGATGGGGAAACTGAAGCTCAGAGAGGTTCAGTTGTCACTAAAGGTCACATAGCCAGTGGGTGGTGGAGCTGGGTGTCTGACACTAGCCCCGCCCCCTTTCCGTCCACAGGGTTTGTTTAATAGGCTGTTGAGGACTAGCCTGGCAACCTAAGCATAATCTATAACATTGACCCAGTGCCATATTCTGATTCCCAAACCTCTAACTCACAATTGAACTTGTGTGAGAGTCTGTAATTGAAGCGTGGCCTGGAATAGGATTAGAGAGATGTGGAGTTAAGGGTCTCGATTTCTGATCTGGCCCTGACATGGAGAGCAAGGGATTCCACTCTGTCTTCATTCTCTGTTTATGAAAAAAGGGGAAAGTATCTCCTTTTCCCAGGTCCAGGGTTTCTGGACTGCTCTGTCACAGGGAGGGGCCGCTGGGTTTGATTGCCTCAGCAGAGGCTGGAAATGAAAATTAGGGGATCAAGACATAGATTCAGCTGTGGTCATGTCACTAAAGTTTTAGGGACATTGGGTACCCATGTTAAGGGGCGAGTGTTCACGTCCAGTGATGGGGCCCAGCTCTGAGATTGTGGATGTGAGCAGAGCTGGGTGGGCACAGGAAAGCACTCACATAAGAATCCCAAGTCTCCCTTGACGAAGGTGGCCCCCGGCAGGGTTTTCCCACTTCCTGGGACCAAGGCCCTGCTTTAGATGTGTGTATTCCTTTATACCGTGCCTCGAGGTTGCCTGAGAATCCTGTCTGCAGGACTCACTGCCACTCTGGCCAGAGAAGGAATGAGGCGGCCCACCCGTCAGGGTGATGGGTATGCCACACACACCTGCCTCACCCCTGCTGCCTTGCCAAAGGGGTTGCTGTCCAAGAATGCCTTTCCTGTCTCCAGGTGCCATGCTCCTGCCACCTCTGCCAGGTTCCCGTCCTGCCCAGATGGCTCCCACCTGAGTGGATAGAGGGAACTCAAGGCTGGCCCAGGACAGATTTTTGGCTTTTTAGATCTTTATTTAGGAAACATTCTGTAGGTGTGCACATAGAACGGGCTTCAGCAAAATACGAACTTGAATGACTTCCAGGTAGATTGTCTTAATGTTTTTGCTTTGTTGACATTTCAGTGGGCTCCAGGCTGAGCATGGTCATGGATGCTATAGAATCTAAACACCAGGGTCCATTAATCTCTAACCAATATACTTTATGCTGAAGCTGTTCAAGGAAGGGCTGTGAGCACCTCGAGGGCAGTCGCTGTCCTGCCACTCCTACCCACAGGACCCCAGTACAGGGCAGCGTCCTGCATGTGGAAACAGCTTGGCCTGATGGCTGAGGGCATGGGATCAGATCAGACTTCCTGGTCACAAGTGCCAGCACCACCACTCACTGTGGGAGCCATGTTGTTTACCCTGTTGGAAAGTGTTTTGTCACCTGTAACTTGGGATATGATAGTACCTATGTCACGGATTGCCATGGGGTTTGAACGATATAACTCAGTGCCCATAGTATCTGCTCAGTAAATGGCATCATGAGGCGTGCCCTCCACATGGACACCTGTGATCGGATGAATGAGCAGAGGCATCTGCAGACCCTGGTGATGGAATCAGTTGTAACAGATAGATTGCTATGTGAGTAGGGATCAAGGAAGGAAAAGCAAACAGCTGCCCAGCTCCCCTGGAACCAGGCATTGTTTGAGTGGAAGTAGATCCACTGAAAATCATGTACACCCATGTTTAAATGTACACAGACAGGCAAAGGCTTATCTGTTATCCCTGCCTCATCTTTCTCCTTCCTGAAATCCACTGCCAGGAATAGACTATGTACTCACCACTCTAGCCTGAACGGAACTGCCCTTCCTCTGGCACCTCCCCATCCACTCTCCACCCCAGGAAGGGTCGCCTGGCTTAGCGTGTCAGGGTCAGAGACCTTTATATTTTACTCATTGAATAAAAAGTGAGTGCTGATTGAGAAAGTCATAGAAGTCATGGAAAGCAATGGTATAGAGAAGAGATTTCACAAATAACGTAATTCAGCAGAGTGCTGAAGTGGCAAGCAGGCTTCCTGGTGGACTGTTTGGAGTAGAGAGCTGTTACATAAAGCAAACTCGTTGTGTACGAATCTTAGGAATTCCAAGCATCCCATAAGCATAGTCATATATGAATTAATAAATTAGGTCTATGAAGCCTTCTTATCATGAAACCAAGGAGTCATACCATTTTTTAAGGTCATTATTTCAGAAAATCATGAAAAGACACATCTATATTTTAGACATTTTACTTTAACTGAAACTACATAGACGTAAATTTATTCACCCATTCGTTGACAGAGGGCCTCAGTGTTGAATCAGCTGGTTGAAACAACTCCTGTCTCTTGCCCACACCACACTTATAATACATTAGCCAGGTCCTTCTATTTCAGTTCTGACTTTGGATTTATACTGTGGAATAATCTGAATGCAGGATCCCTTAGGGGTTTTACTATCTTTTTTTTCATGGTCTTTAACATTCCATTTTGACAGTAAAACATTAATTACCTTTATGAAGTCTTTCCAAAGCATTCAACTTAATTTTCCTAAACTTAATGATTGTAAGAGTTAATATTTTCACTTTGCACTTACATGTGTTCTATCAGTTTGCACCCTAAGTTATGTGATTATTGTAACAAGTGTAATGGGCTCAGAAGTCTCTCAAACGAGCACAAACGACTTTTAGTAAGTGCTAAGCTGTAGTCGGAGGCTATCCTGGCTGCAGACACCACACTCTGCACCCCAGCCTTGAGTATCACAATCCTTTATTTCTTTTTCTTACAGAGTGTCAAGAGAGGGCTTACTGGGGAGACTTTGTATTAAGTAAAAGGTGCTCATCGCTGGGACTAGCACAGCTTGTTGAAGTCAGTCGCATAGAACAGACTGACAGGGGCGTTACAAAATTCTCCCCATCAGACCCACAGTAAATTTATTTATTTATTTATTTATTTATTTATTTATTTATTTATTTTTTTGAGACAGAGCCTCAAGCTGTCACCCTGGATAGAGTGCTGTGGCATCACAGCTCACAGCAACCTCCAATTCCTGGGCTCAAGCGAGTCTCCTGC
>CAUYRH010050462.1:0-38094 GCA_963574655.1 Perodicticus potto
TACAGGCAAACCTTACTAAATGCAGAATACAAATGTCTTCATACAATAACTAAGAAAATGCCATGAAGGCTATGTTAATCAGTTTGATGAAAATAGTTCAGATTGTATATGAAACCAGCACATTGTACCCCTTGATTGCACCAATGTACACAGCTATGATTTAATAATAAAAACAATGAAAAAAAAGTCACTAAAGAGCTAGACAATACAAGGAATGGTATAATAAAACTCAAAGAAACAAAATAGTAATGTAGAGAATTACAAAACACAGCAGAAAGCATCATTAATAGACTAAAGCCAGGAGAAAATCTCTCCTAGAACTTGAAGATGAGTCTCTTGAGCTAACACAGTCATTTAAAGAAGCAAAGAAGAAAACAAAAAGGTGGAGCAATCATTTATCATTCAAGAGACAGATACATACCAGACTATTCAAGGAAAACTGATGATAAAAAATTTTTTCTCTTCTGGGTAGATGCCTCATAGTGGGATGTTGGGGTCAAGTGGGAGGTTTAATTTAAGTTCTTTGAGATTCTCCATATTTCTTTCCAAAGAAGCTGTATTAGTTTGCAATCCCACCAACAGTATAAAAGTGTTCCCCACTCCCCATATCCACACCTGCAACTTCAGGATTTTGTGATGTGGGCTAATCTTGCTGGGGTTAAGTAATAAGCCATGGTGGTTTTGATTAGCATGTCTCTGATGACTAGGGACAATGAGCATATTTTCATATGTTTGTTAGCCATTTATCTGTCTTCCTTAAAGAAGGTTTTATTCATGCTCTTGCCCAGTGATAGATGGAATTGTTAGCTCTTTCGGTTGTTGATTAATTTGAGTTCTCTATAGATTTTAGTCATCAAGTCTTTGTTAGATTTGTAATATGCAAATATCTGTTCCCATTCTGAAGGTTGTATATTTGCTTTGTTTTGTTTTTAGTTGTGCAGAAACTTTTCAGTTGAATTAAGTATCAGTTGTTAATTTTTGTTGTTGTTGCAATTGTCATGGGAGTCTTCTTCATAAAATCTTTCCCCAGACTGAGATCTTCAAGAGTTTTTCCCACACCCTAACCCCAACCCTAGATTGTTTATCACAGCTCAATTTACAGTTGCCAAGATGTGGAAACAACCTAAATGCCCATCAATTCAGGAATGGATTAACAAATTGTGGTCTATGCATTCCATGGAATACTATTCAGCCATAAAAAAAATGTTGACTTCAAGCTTGGCGCCCATAGCACAGTGGTTATGGCATCAGCCACATATATCAAGGCTGGTTGGCTCAAACCCAGCCTGGGCTAGCTAAACAACAGTGACAACTGCAACAAAGAATAGCTGGGCTTAGTGGCAGGCCCCTGTAGTCCCAGCTATTTGGGAGCCTGAGGCAAGAGAATCACTTAAGCCCAAGAGTTGGAGGTTGCTGTGAGCTGTGACACCACAGCACTCTACCAAGGGTGACATAGTGAGCCTCTGTCTCCAAAAAAAAAAAAGTTGACTTCACATCTTTTGTATTAACCTGGATAGAAATGAAATACATTCTTCTCAGTAAAGTATTGCAAGAATGGAAAAGCAAATATTCAGGGTACTCAATACTAATATGAAGCCAGTAGATGATCTAATTCAAGCCCACATAGTAGAAAAACTCATTTCAATTCAATTTGGGGGAGGAGGAAAAGTGGGCTGGTGTGCTTCCACTGAATGGGCACAATGTACACGTGTGTGGAACACCTTTCAAGGTGCAGGACATAGCTACAATAGGGACTCCAACTAATAAACCCAAATATTGTGATTTGGTTGTTTGTACCCGTGCATTAACCTGAAATAAAAAAGAAAAGAGAAAACTAACATATAGGCATCCATGAAGGAGAAAAGAAAAAGCTTAAAGCATAGTACATCTATTTAAAGGAATTATTGAGGAAAATTTCCCCAGTATCACCAGAGATAAAAACATCCAGAACCCTAACTCTAACTCTGGGCAGGTTCATAGCAAATAGGATATCTCAAAGACACATATTATCAACATGACCAATGTTAAAATGAAGCAGAAAATTCTACAAGCAGCTAGATGTAAGCAAAAACAGACCTACAAAGGAAAACCCATAGCAGACTTCTCAGTGGAAAACTCCTACAAGCCTTACGAGTGGGGCCCCATCTTCAATCTTCTTAAATAGAACAATGGCTAGCTTACAATCTCGTATCATGAAAAACTGAGTTTCAGAATTTCTGGAGAAAGTAAGTCTTTTCCATAGAACCAAACACTCAGAGAATTCGTCATGGCCAGACCTTCCCTGCGAGAAATACTCAGAATTGCATTATACAAAAATTATATACAATAGATACCCACCATTGAATAATGATTGAAAAAAGCCAAATATAAAAACTTTTATAAAACAATAGCACAAGAGAAACAAAGTACTAAGGTACTACCCAACATATCAATTCTATCTGTTAACACTATTGGTTTGAATGTGATACGAAAAGACACAGCCTGGCTAAATAGATGAAAAAACATAACCCAAGTATTTGCTGTCCTTGTGCAAACCAAAAATATGCACAAGGTTCAATATGAAAGGATGTAAATAATATTCCATACAAATGGAAAGGACAAGAGAAAAGATGTAACCATTCTCATGGTTACAGGCAAAATTGACTTTAAATCAACAATCGTAAAGAAAGACAAAGATAGTCACTACATAATGGTTAAGTGAGAAATTCAACAATAAGAAATAACAATCCTAAATATTTACACACATAACACAGGAGCACCCAGATTCAGAAAGCAAACTTTATCAGATCTAAGCAAAGAGGTAAACAGCAGCATCATAAGTGCTGGCGACTTCAGCATCATCCAAGCAGAAAACAAAATACTGAACTTAAACAGGACTCTAGAATAAATGTTCCTGACAGACATTGACAGAACATTTTATCCCAGAACTACTGAATATACATGCTTCTCATCAGCACGTGGAACATTCTTAAAAATTGATCACACTTTCAGCCACAAAACATGTTCTAACAAATTCTCTCAGATCACAGTGGAATAAAATTGGAAATCAACTCCAAGAGAAAGACTAAGCTGTACACAAAGTCACAGAAATTAAACAACCAGCTAATGCACGATTATCGGCTCAATAATGAAATTAATATGAAAATCAAAAGATTCCTCAAACTGAATGACAAAGAAGACACAAGTTATCAAAATCTGTGGGATTCAACAAAATCAGTCCAAAAGGGAAAATTAATAGCTTAAATGACTACATCAAAAAGACCAAAAGATCACAAGGCAGCAACCTAAGAATGGGCCTCAAAGAACTAGAAAAGGAAGAACAAACCAAATCTAAAGCCAACAAGGTCAGAGCAAAACTAAACGAAATGGAAAACACAACCACAATCCAAAGGATAAATGAAACAAAAAGTTGGTTCTTTGAAAAGATAAACAAAATAGATAAGCCTCTGGCTAGATTAACCAGGAATAGAAGAGAAATGACCTAAATTAGAACAATCAGAAATGAAAAATGGTATATTACAACCGATACTACAGAAATACAAAGTATCATGTGTTAACACAATGAAAATCTCTAAGCACATAAACTCAAAAAAAGTAGAGGAAATGGACAAATTCCTGGAAACACACAATATCCAAAGACTCCATCCGAAAGAAATAAAACTGCTGAACAGGCTGAAAACAAGCAACAAGATTGAACCAGTAATAAAAAATCTACCCAAAAAAACCCAAAATGCTCTCGAACAGATGGACTCATAGCTAAATTTTACCAGACTTACATAGAAGATCTGGGACCCATACTGCAGAAATTATTCCATAACATTAAGAAGGAAGGAGTATCCCCACCTCATTTCCCAGAGTCAATGTTACCTTGATGCGAAAGCCAGGAAAGGATACAGCAACAATAAAACTACACACCAATATCCCTTACAAATATAAATACAAAAATTCTCAATAAAATGCTAGCAAACAATTCAACAGCTTCATTCTGGGGATCCAAAGATGGTTCAGCACACAGAAATCAATAATGTGATTCACCACATAAATATAAGGTATAATCACGTTGATAGATGCAGAAAAAGCATTTAACAAAATTCAGCACCCTTTCAAGATCAAAACCCTGAACAAACTAAGATGTGTTAAAAAGATTATAGTAGCCATATATGACAAAACCACAGTCAACATGATACTGAATGGGAAAAAGTTAAAAGCACTCCCATGAAGATCTGGAACAAGACAAAGGTGCCCACTGTCACCAATTCTATTCAATATATTGATGGACATCCTAGCCAGAGCAAGTAGGCAAGAGAAAGAAATAAAGGGTATCCAAATTGGGAAACAGGAGCTCAAACTATGACGTCCTGCTGATTATATAATCTTATATCTAGAAAAGCCAAAAGACTCCATCGAGAGACTCTTGAAATTGATAAATTAGTTCAGCAATGTCTCAAGTTACAAAACCAATGTACACAAATCGGTACCATTCCTACACATCAATAATAGTCAGAGTGAGAGCCAAATCAGACTCAATACCATCCACATAGCTTCAAAGCAAATAAAATACCTAGGAGTATACTGAACTAGGAAAGGAAAAGATTTGTACAAAGAGAACAACACAATAGTGAGGAAAGAAATTACAGAGCACACAAACAAATGGAGAAACATACCATGCTCATGGATTGGTAGATTCAACCTTGTTAAAATGTCCATACTGCCCAAAGTGATTTACAGATTCACAGCAACCCCCCTTAAAATGCCATTATCATATTTTACAGATCTAGAAAAAATTATTCTACACTTCATTTGGAACCAGAAAAGAGCCTGAATACCCAAAACAATCTTAAGCAAATATAACAAATCTGGAGATATCACATTACCAGCCTTCAAACAATGCTCCAAAACTATAGTAACAA
The DNA here is from genome assembly GCA_963574655.1 of Perodicticus potto. Lineage (NCBI taxonomy): Eukaryota > Metazoa > Chordata > Mammalia > Primates > Lorisidae > Perodicticus > Perodicticus potto. Next base: position 4,911 of record CAUYRH010050462.1, read on the forward strand.
AAACATCACGATACTGGCACAAAAATAGAATCACAGACCAATGGAACAGAACAGAGAACCCAGACACAAAACTATTCACATACAGCCAGTTGATCATTGGCAAAGCAAACAAAAATATACACGGGAAAAGACAAGTCCGATTCCATAAATGGTGCTGAGAAAATTGAATAGCCTCAAATGAAAGAATGAAACAGGATCTATATCTCTCACTACTTAAAAAAAAATTAATTCAAGATGGATAAATGACTTTAAAGTAAGTCATGAATTCACAAAAATTCCAGAAGAAAGAGTTGGAATAAGTCTTCTGGGTATCACTCTAAGCAAAGAATTTATGAAGAAGACTCCAATGGCAATCACAGTAACAACAAAAATAAATAAACAGTACTTGCTTAAATTAAAAAGCTTCTGCACAGCTAAGGAAATAATCAACAGAGCAAATAAACAACCTACAAAATGGGAGAAGATATTCACCAACTACACAGCCAATAAAGGGCTCATATTCAGAATTTACAAAGAATTCAAGCAAATCAGGAAAGGAAAAACAAACAACTCCACTTAAAAGTTCTCAAAAGACATGAACAGAAGCTTTCCAAAAGAAGACAGACAAGGCTTGGCGCCCATTGCTCAGTGGTTAGGGCACCAACCACCTGCACTGAGGCAGGCAGGTTCAAACCCAGCCCGGGCCTGCTAAACAATGACAACTGCAACAAAAAATACCCAGGCATTGTGCCCAGCTCCTATAATCCCAGCTACTCAGGAGGCTGAGGCAAGAGAATTGCTTAAACCCAAGAGCCAAAAGTTAGAAGTTGCTGTGAGCTATGAAGCCATCGCACTCTATGGAGTGTGACATAGTGAGACTATGTCTCAAAAAAAAAAAAAAGAAGAAGACAGACAAATGGCCAATAAACATGAAAAAAAGTTCAAAACCATTAATCACAGGGAAATACAAATTAAATTCACTACGAGATATCACCTTATCCCAGTTAGAATAGCTTTTACAAAACAGCCCCAAAATACAGATGCTAACATGGATGCAGAAAGAAATGAATGCTTATACACTGTTGGTGGGACTGAAAAGTAGTACAACCACTGTGGAAAACAGAATGGAGAGTCCTCAAAGAATCAAAGGTAGACCATAAATGCATCAATGCACAAAGTTATGATCTAATAAAAAACAATTAAAAGAAATAAAGGTAGACCTACCATTTGATCTCTCAATACTACTACTGGGTGTTTACCCAAAGGAAAAAAAAGTAATTTTATCAAAGATACCAGTACTTGAATATTTATTGCAGCACAAATCATAATTGCAAAGATGTGGAATCAACCTAACTGCGTTCATGAGTGTATTAACAAAATCTGGTATATGTATACTATGGAAAACGACTTCACTATGAAGAATGATGAATTAAGGCCTTTTGCAACCATTTGGATGGAACTTCATTATCCTAAATGAAGTATCTAAAGAATGGAAAAACAAACACCACATGTACATGCTATTAAGTGAGAACTAACCAGTGAGTGCACAGGTCCCCGGGGGGGAACTAAAACTCAGTGGAATTCAAGTAGGGGTGATGGGTCTGTCTGGACATTCCCTAGCCCACCAGTTCCCTGTGTCGAGAATGAGTACTTTTACCACGTTGAGCCAATGACAGAGGGATCACAGGTACGGTACCACCCCATACAGTTTACTACGGGGAAAAAGAAAGAAGCTATGTGAAGGAAAGAAGGTACAAACAGTGAAACAAAGTGAAAATCCATCCCAGAGAGTAGGAACCGGTCAGTCTCCATGCATTGAGAAATCCCAGAATTCTGAATACACACTGCCTTTTAATGTGCTCACTAGCTTGTCCCACCTTTCTCCTGGCATGAATGGTTAGCATTTCCCGCCTTTGGAGTGACTGATAGGTTGAGATTATAGGACAGATGACATAACAGGTTGGTCATGTAACAGTTTCCCTTTCTATGCATTTGTCTTCATGATAGCCCTTCACCAAAACTCTATGCTCTGCTAATAAGATGGGCCCCAGGTCAGTTAAAAGTCACTAGGAACTCTTTACTATATGTGTTCCCACCAGGGAATGGGTCTTAGCTACAATTGGGCTCCTAGTTACAATTTCGTTCCCATTCTCTACCTTTCGACACATTCTTGCCACTTGTTTGCCCTCCAACAGAACTCATAGGGAGGAGAAGAAAGGAAGGGATAGACAAAAACCTACCCAACAGGTACAATGAACACTATCCCAGTGATGGGCACACTTGTAACTCTGACTAAAGCATAACAAAATTAATACACACAACCAAAAATATTCATACAGGTATATATGGGATTGTGCAAGGCCTCAAGAAAAAAATAACTGAAACTATTAAATAATAAATAACTATTTTTTTAAAAAAATCTAAATCTCCTTTTAGTAAAAGGAAACTCCTTCTAGTTGACTGTCTTAAACCTAGGCAGCATTTCTTTCCTGCCTGTGCACTTGATCTGAAACATTGGCTCATCCTGGGTCTCAAGCCTGTTGGCCTTCAGACTAAAAGAGTAAAGTTCACCATCAGCTCTCCTGAGACTCTGCTGCCAATTGCAGGTGGTGGGATTTGTCGGCCTCCATGACCACATTACCCAATTTCTGACAATAAATCTCTCCCTACATAAGCCTTCTCTTGGTTATGTTTCTCAGAGAACTCTGACTAATATACATGACAGAAAGGGTCTCTAACCAAGGCCACACTTTCCCTTTTTCCTTTTACAAATACTTAAGACCAAATGGTGAGCCACTTTGGGTGAACAAAAATGAAAGTTTCTTCCATTTGAGTCCATCCATTCCTCAGCCTCACTTTGTTACTGTAAAAACAGTGTTATGCTAGAAACAGTCTAGGTTTCGAGAGATATTTTCTCCAGAGAGACTTGACAAACTTTTTTAATAACAAGCTAATCATATTTTTATGACATGGAAAAATTATATCAGAATGACAGCCAACTGCCTTCCACTTTAAAAGGAATAACTGAAGGCCTTTTTCCTTCATAAAGAGGAAAATCTACTATTTTATTACTATTATTTTAATAGACACATAATGGAAACACCTATATATGCTTCGTCTTATTTACTAGTCTAAAATTGTACCTTTATTTCAAAAAGGAGATACAGTCAAATACATTGTAGCACTTTTATATGTTGAAACATTTAAAATGTTTTCCTTCAGTTTTTCATGGAGATCCCATAAGGGTTACTGGGCCTTATAATATCAGTGCTATGCATCATTAGTACTGGAGTGGAAAAGGAAATCTTGTAACATTTTGAACATAAGTAACATTTTGAATGTATTTCAGACACATTGCGCACCAAACTGTATATCCACCCATATAAATCTGGCTAAATGGACTTGTGTGGATTTAGTGTCAGAAACCTTTCTGAAATTCATTTGGCATCCTGGATACTGGACTGGATTTAAACTAAGAAGAAAGAAGAAGAAAGTGACATCCTGGCTCACAGAGCAGTTAACTTAAATGAAGAAGAGAGTTTTTTCTTTTACTTAACTACAGTTCAGAGGGGGTTTAGTTGTTGTTGTTGTTAATTCCTTTTTTATTTCTTGCTATAACTGATATTGGGAGTGTACATCTATTTACTGTTCATTTAATAAATCTCATTAAAACTGCCATTTACTTTTAGTTCCTTCTTTGATAAAACCAAGAGTAGTTCACTAAGTATATCGGACACACATGCATGCGCGCACACACACACACACGTAATCTTGACGTCATCATTGTCCTATCTACTTGACTGAGAGTGAAAATTCCTTTAAAAACTAGAGCTATCCAAGTGCCCATCGACCCATGAATGGATTAGTAAATAGTGGTACATGTACACCATGGAATACTATGCAACCTTAAAGGAAGATGGAGACTTTACCTCTTTTGTGTTTACATGGATGGAGCTGGAACATATTCTTCTTAGCAAGGTATCTCAAGAATGGAAGAAAAAGTATCCAATGTACTCAGCCCTAACATGAAGCTAATTTATAGCTTTCATATGAAGAGTAAAACCCAATTATTGCACAAGAATACATGGAAAAGGGCAAGGGAGGGGAGGGGAGGAAGGAGGATGGGTGGAGGGAGGGCAATTGGTGGGATCACACCTACGGTGCATCTTGGCAGGGTACTGGTGAAACTTATTAACGTAGAATATCAATGTCTTCATATAGTGATTAAGAAAATGCCATGAAGGCTATGTTTAACAGTTCGACCAAAATATTTCAGATTGTATATGAAGTCAGCACATTGTGCCCCATGATTGCAGTAATGTACACAATTATGATTTAATAAAATTATAAAAAAAAATTAATTTTAGTAGGTAGAATAAAGAATACATTAGCTATTTCCAATTCTGCTCCAATAGTACAGTGCACTTTTTTTATTGATAATATAAATTATCATCACCTTTTTAACTGTACATGTGTCTGTACAAATGTGACATTTTGTGGATGAGGAACTTAAAGTACAGATTTTAAGAGCCCTGACCAGTATCAGAGAGCAGTTAAGTGGCAGAACTATGACCCGAGCCTGGGTCTCTGATGTAAGAGCCTATATTCCTGCTCCTGCAATGTGTTGTCTTTGGTGTGGAGTGGCAAAATTCAGAGACAGGTCCATACTTAAGATGATAATTTTTTTGTTTGTTTGTTTTTTTGAGACAGAATCTCAAGCTGACACCCTGGGTAGAGTGCCATAACATCATAGCTCATAGGAACCTCCAACTCTTGGGCTCAAGCGATCCTCTTCCCTCATTTTTTTTTTATTTTTAGTAGAGATGGGAGTCTCAATTTTTGCTCAGGCTAAAACCCTGGTCTCGAACCCGTGAACTCAAGTTATCCACACCTCAGCCTCCCAGAGTTCTAGGATTATAGGCGTGAGCCACCGAGCCCAGCCCATTTTGAATATGTATTTCTTCGAATGCAGTCTGTTGCTCCCAGAAGTCCTCCTCAAGGATGAAGCATTCAGAAGAGTTACAAGTAGAATGGTGAAACACAAAGAGAATACCCAGCTCAACTAGCTGATTAGCCCTCATGGTTGCTGTGGTAGAGAAATGACCTTCATAATATATGTTGAAGGAGCATGCAAACAGGAGCTTTCTTCCTTCCCTGGGACTTTGCCATCTACATCAAGGAGGAAAACAAGAAAAAGGAAATTATCAGGAGGCCTACATAATCATTCTATGTTTCAGGGGAAGCTTGTCCTGAGATGGTGTTAAGAAGAATCAGCTTAAGTGTCTCCTCAGTAAAGTATTAGGTTCTCTCTGTAGGGTTTTTAGACATTGATCAGATCAGATAATTGAACTAATCATCTGATTGTAAACATTTTAAAATATTGAGTAATACATTTTGTAAACACCCTTTCAAAAACATCGAGTTAGCAAGGAAATAAAGAATATTCAAGCCTTAAACTAGGTGATGTAAGCAGAATTCTGTGTTTTGCCAAACAGTTGGATAGAAGCATTAACTTTTGAAGCCTTAGGGGCTAATCAGGTACTGCCTAAAGTGCTACATCTGAAAAACCAGGGATTGAGGAGAGGCAAGCCAGGCACCTAAGACACAAAATGTAAGCAGGTGCCAGTCCTTCTCATGCATAGCCATGAGAGTGAGCACTTCCATAAAGTTTCTAGCATAGACAGAACTCTTACCCTGGTCCTATTCCTGGGCTTGAACAGAATCCTCCCCCATAAAGCTGGGACCTCAAAGGGCTGCATCCTTAGTGGAAGGGTAAAATAACAGTGCTCCCTTCCACCCTTATCTGGAAGGAAAATTGTCTTCCTTCTCAGTAGAGAAGGAGAAAACGGGGATTAGAGGAAACCCTCCTCTGGGAATCAGGAACTTCAAGCTGGTCTCATATGGGTTTGCAAGTTGAATTTATACTTCTTGGGTGATATGAAAAACTTAGAACTGGGAATTTATTTTTAAATAGTCTTGAAATGACAGTGCCCACAGATGCCTAACAGAAGTAAACACAATCTAGAGAAGAATATGCCTTCAATCCAGACATCAAAGAATTTTCATAGATGAATGAGCAGTTCACAATAAAAAAGACTCAAGAAATAGCAAAAACAATAGGAAGCATTTTAAACACAAAGACTTAAAATTATTAGAAATAGATAATGAATGTTCTGTTTTAAAGTATTTAAAAGCAAGGAAGTATTGATAATAATTAAAATTTTGAATTCAACAGATAGCAGTAACAGTGGATTTAGCATAGCTGAAGAGAGAATTAGTGAACTGCAAGATAAATTATTCAGAATGCCTTTCTGAGAGACAGAGAGAGATTGAGACATAGAGGGGTGAATACCGAAAGCTTTCTTCTCCACCCTCTGAATGTTTGTTGAATAAAAATTGACAGAAGGCATATTAATAGGAGAAAAAATCATACAAATGTATTTTAACATGACTAGCATGGGGGATGTGGAGGAGAATGATTACTTAATCCTCTTGGGTACAGATGTTCATACACCTTCTTCATAGGTAAGAGGAGATATAAGTGTAGGAGTAAATGATTTTTAGGGGGATGAGTGGATCTAATGCTCAGACAATGGCAAGTAAATAATTCTCTCTGGAAATGGAATGAGACTAGAGAACAAACAGTGGTTTAGGACAAAGTGTCTGGGCTCTAGCTGTGGTGTTTAATATTTATTCTTTTCCTGTGTAATACAAGTTTTAATCTTCTCTGGTTAATGGAATTTCAGGAAGATACTAAAGGCAATTATTTTCCTCTTTGGAAAGTTTGGTTTCTGGGTAAATAAGGGAACCTCAGAGAACGGCTTCATCCTGTGCTTTGGGAGAGAAAAAGGATCAGAGAGAATGATGGTGGGGAAGGATGGTGGAAACGCAGCAAGAACTTTGGTTCTGAGGCCTTTGAATTTTCAAAGCACTCAGCATGACAGAGCCATGTCAGGGGTATTTTTTCTACAGCCCAACAGGGGAAAGAATCGAGAAACCAGAATAAAAAAAAGAGATGATGGCTGAAGATTTTCCAGAACTGATGAAAACCATTAAAACAAGATTTAAGAAGTTCATCAAATCACAAGTATGGGATGAATAAAACTAATTCAGACAAGAAACATCAGACTAAAACTGCTGAACACCAGAACTAAAGAGAAGCTCTTAAGTGGCTGTGGAAAAAATAGATTTGCCTTCAGAGGGGCAGCAATTGAACTGACAGCTAAGTTAAAAACAGGAGTAATGAAAGTTGGAAGACAGTTGAGTAGAGTATCTTTGTCTTTAGACAAAAACCTTTCAACCTAGAATTGTATGCCCTCTGAAAATGCACTATAAAAATATCTTTCAGGAACAAGGGCATAAAGATATTTTTAGACTAGCCAAACTCAAAAAGCACATTACCAGAGCATTAATAAAAGAAATGGTAGAATATACTTCAGGTAGAAGGGAAATGATGGCAGGTGGAACTGTTAACATGAATGAAGACCAAAGAAAGTGGTCATTGTTTAATCTAAATCACATGGCCTCAATTTAGATGAATATAGTGGCAATTAGGAATTCTCAGTGTTTTCAAAGCCAGAATCAAAGTGCACAGTGATAAAACGGGGTTGTTTCTAATGTACAAAACATGTGTATCACACAGAAGGACAGTAAACAGCTGTAGGCCGCTGCTTAGGTTGCTTGGACCCCAGCAAGTAGGCACTGCTGGAGATCCTCAGCCAGTAGCTGGGTAGCATTCTAGGCCTGGTTCATGCCAACTCTGTTGACTATACCAGGTTGCCAGCATAGTGGAAGGAAAAAAAAAAAACAAGGCAAGTCAAGCTAACAAAGGCTACATATGTTCATTATGCATATTAAAATTTCCAGAGTAAATACCTAGACTAGAAAAAGACATTACAACTTCCAGACTGGTAATGATGCAGTGGTCTTGGGGAGGTGGGTAGTATAGGAAAGGTAAGAAAGGAAAGGGGGAAAAAAGGAATAGATGGGATCCATTTTGCAGATTTGCTATGTGAAGGTGACATGACTGGTAGCTTGGGGACAAGAATCCCTTGTGATGAAATTCTGTCACATCTAGGATTTCCAGGTGTTCTAAAGTGATGAGCTTGTTGATGGCAAAGCAATGTACAATAGTAGAACCATACAGAGCCAGAGCTAAGGCAGGTATGGCATTTCTTATAGAAAACCTAGAATTGCCAAGAAGATTTTGTTAGAATTACAGTGAAATTGAGGAGAAACTGGTGTCTTAAAAGTCCCTGGACTAAAGAAACCATCACTGATATCAAGTCTTCAATTGTTGGCTAGCTGATAGGATTATAACGTAATGAATGACGTGATCACATAACAGGTCTTGGCCCCAGTGACGTTTCTCAACAAGACCCGAAACTCACTCTTTGCGAATCCCAGGCATGTGAGGCCCAACTGTCCCTTGCCTGGGCAAGAGAGGTGCTGCCAGGCTGTGTGTCTAAGGGTTAAATCACTTAGGAGAAACCAGGAGGAATGCTGAGGGATCAAGACATGACATGCTGCCCATTGTTTGTAGCTTTAGGACCAAAATATACAATTATACATGCCAAATAAATTCTAAACCTGTAAGGTAGGAAAAGAAGGGTGGGTGGCTCTGTCGACAGGTGCCAGAAGCATTGAATAACCTTCTCAGACAAGGTGCACCACTGTTGTCTTGAGTGCTGTGGGGTCCCCAGTCTGGCATTTCCCCTCATGCTAGACAATGTGCATTCACTGCTGGAGTCTCTGTTAAGCCTCTGTCTCCCAGACCTGCTGGCTCCTGGTGCCCGCCCAGCACAGAAGTGCCTTTGTGAGTGTAATTACCTTTCCCTGTATTAGAAATAGTCTGTTTAGAGCTGTGTTTGCAGGTACAGCTAGAATAAGCAGGAATTAGCATGTGAAAAACCTGCCCTGGCCCTCCCTTCTTCATCAGCACCATCCTTCAGGACTGTTTTTATTTTTTCCTCTTTGGATTCATTGGGCAGGTGTGATACCATCCAAGATGAAATGCTTTAAATGAAGAAAAAAAGAAAGAAGACATTGGAGATAGTTCTGTGAGAGAGAGAAAGAAATAACCTGTTGTGTTGTATCTTTTAAGAGAATTTCATGCCAGGCAGAACTGGCAAAGTAAACTTGAGTGGATGATTCCAGCAACTTGAGAATTGATTAAAGCTTCTTTGGGCTTTCAACACAGTATCCACATCAAAAAGGCATGAGAAGCAAAATAAATGATTCTTTTGCAGTGATGACACTGTGGTCACTGCCTCTAAGCCTATCTAATTGACCTGTACCAATGTGGACTATTAACTTAAAGTTAAGTGAGACCTACCCTTAAAGCTTTCCTAGACCTTAAATAGAATGATGATGGAGAGACTTTAGAATGATACAGAATTGGAATGGAGCCAGAGTCAATAATTAAACTACCCTGGGATACTTTTTATTGTCCCTGTCTATATTAGTGTGCCTTTTATTTAAAAAAGAAAAAGGAAAGAAAAAAAACCCAATAATTTTCCTTCTTTGGAGAAAAGTCCTTTAATGAATAGTAAGCGATTAGAGGATTGGTATTTATTAATTTTCCCCAAGAGATTTTACTAAGTTTACAAAGGAAATTCAGGGCCAACTAGAGAATTGTCTAAGGGTAGAGCTGCCTAGACAGCTGGTAAGAAAGACTTAAAACAGGGAAATGTAGAGATTTTCTTCTAGGGCAGGAACATTTTTAAAGATATATTCCAAATGGCACACACTATATAATCTATTAATTTCTTAATGGCCGGAGGTTTTGTGTCACTGACACAGGCCATTGGGCAGTACAGAGTGTGTTTCCTTTTATTCTAGAGTCGTCTGTTCAGAATGGCTGATCGCTTAGTAAAAATCATACACGGGGCGGGGGGCGGGGAGATAAAATTCAAGTTAAGCAGGTTGTTTTGCTGTAGGACTAGAGAATGGGGTATTCACCACAAAATGAAGGATTATCAAGGAACCTGAAAGAGAAACATTTTCACCCTTGGAACTTTAAAAGCCTTTTTAACATCCTGCTTGTCTTTTCATTATGGGGAGCAACAGGTCAGGTATTGCCTAAGGCAGCCTTACAAATTGGTACCTGCCTTTATGCCTAAAGGAAGTGGTGGGGAATAGAAGGCCATGGAAATTTAATAAGTCTGTGTCCTTTTCTCCAGCCCTTTGCAAAGTTCTCTTTCCTTGAGAATTCAGCTTTGATGCCTGGGGCCCAGTGGAGGCAGAGGGCCACCTCCTGACTCTCTTCTTGGGAGTTATTTGGTGCAGGGGCTCTCAGAGCTGTTGCTGGAAGGGGGAATGGTGCAGGTGCGGGAGGGAGGGAGACAGCAGTCCTGGCCACCACATTTGCCCTTTACATCTGTACTGCGGTGGATACTCTACACAGGACTTGGTTATTACTTAATCTGTTCCTAAAGCTCTTGTCCCCCCTTCATCTGAAGAAGCGGCCTGTGGTATTTTGACAGGCGAGGAAGGTTCAGAGCTTGATGCCGTTGCTCCTGATGCAGCTGTGAGTGCCCAGGGTGATTCCACCTGGTGTTCTTCATTACTCCCGCAGAGCTTGTAACTTGCTGGCAAGGTTGTCCTGCCTCCGTGTGGCAGGGATGGTGGCTGTTCTCCTCCCTTGACCTTCTCCATTTCTTCCTTTCCCCAGTCAACCAGAAATGCATATACTCTTACCTCTTACATATGCACATATTCACTCCAGTTTGCATAAATTATTTGACCACATTCCCTGAAAACTGGCTAAAAAAAAATATAGCATGTTCCCAGGCATTTTCCCTTTAGGCGACACAGTGCACTTACCCTATCTTCAGGTTTTGTTTTTTTTTAATTTGTGTGTCTATTTTTTGATCAAGCCATTTCTCATCTCAATCATCTAGAGTTGTTTTCCAGCATCTTTTTACATAACTACACTTTGCAAGACCCTCCGTCTCACAGGGATATACGATTTACTGTCATGACTTCACATAAGGAAGGAGAGCCCTGATGCTGGAACAGTCATCACTTCCGTCTTGGGACAAGCCATCCTCTGCCTGTCTCTCAGGAGTGTTTCTCATTTCAGGACACGTCTTCTGTGGTCTTCTTGGTCATACTGAAGCCACCTAGCATAAGGCAGGCTAATCTCTGGCCTTCTCTCCTTTTTTAATATTTCAATACAAAATTATTGACTGCTTCTGCCTAAGTTTTATTATATTTCCAACAAACAATATATGTTTGTTTGAAAAGCTAAAACTTGGTTTTAGTTTACAATATATTTTTCCAATAAACAAGTTAATGTCCTTGTAAAAAGCTGACAGTATGTCCCATTTTTTGTGATTTTTTTCTCCCCTGTGGAAATTGTCTTAGTTATCGGGAACATGTCTTGGTCAGCACTGACAGCCAAACGTTTTCCTCAGTGTTTTAAAAATTAAATCAGAAATAGTCCCTGGCCCTCCGTGGCTTCCCGCCGGCTATAGACAACAGTGACATGGGCAGATGTTCGGGCACGAAGTAAACTCAGAACAGTATTGAGAAAGTGTAGACAAAGTGGAGTGTGGAATCCACTGCCTATCTTTCTCTAGTTGAAAGATCCCCAGTGGTAAGGGTGGTATTTGGAGTTTAAATGACTGGAGAGGTGGTATTCAAGAGCTTATGTCCTCAGCTTTGCAATCATCAAAGAAGATGCAGAGTGATAGGTATCCCTTGATTGGCCAGATGAATGGAGCATTGAATAGCTTCCCCTGAGAGGCATCTGGCCGACTGGGGAGAGGAAACTGGGGAAGTGAAGTCCCTGAAGACCTTTGACAAGAATGCAAATACTGGGCCTAATCTACAGGACAGCCAAGACCACAGATGGTAATTGCTGTTTTAAAACAACAAATAGAAGGGAAATTTAGTCAACGTGGCTAAGGAATCAAGATAGTACTAGATCTTACGTGGCCAGGAAACAAAAACAAAGAACCATACCCCATGGATTGAAGGAGCAGAGACAACCCAGAGCCAGCCCAGGGTAATCTCATCTGTGGGAAGTTATTTCTATTGATGAAAATATGGAAATGTATTTATAATATGTGAAAAGCTTAAATTTGTAATACTTTTCTCTGTGCTCTATCATAAGCAGCTAATATTTTATAATTAGGAAAATAAACTTTAAAGGGAAACTATTAATGGCAAAAAAAAAATAAGAGAAAACAGACTGTAAGATGCAAATATTGCACGATGTTATTAAGGTAAAAACTGATAGATATAGTAGGAAGCAAAATTGGGGGAGAAGAATTATGCCAGCCTAAAAAATTACTCTAAAGTGATTTGTTTAGGAAGTCAGGAATATAGTGATTTTTTTTTTTTTTTTTTTTTTTTTTACTAAGGGAGCAGACATGAATATTTAACTGATCTTCCTTTGAGTTGATTATTTGGTCTCTAATTTGAGTCTCTATTCTAGACGTAGTCTACATTGGACAAATAGCTAGGAGAACATGCAGGAAGACTTAGAGGCAAGAAAGGAAAAGGAAGAGAAAATAGAAATTAAAGGGGACAATGTTCCCCTTACACAGTGACTGCCTGAATTAACTTTTAAAAGCACTAGTCATAAGGAAAGGATTGCATGCTACACGTGGATATCGACATCATACTGTACTTTTTCCCCTTGAAAAAGCTGGAGCAAGTGGAAAAACCTCTTAGAGTCCTGAGGTTTGACCTGTTTCCAGGAACTACTTCCAATGTCCTTGGAACAAGTGAGGGGCATGGCCCTCAGTAACAGGCGGTTGATGGATGAACTGTCCTGGGTGTCAGTTTGCACACATATAAAATGAGTAGTCTGGGTGTAGTGGGTATTGTGATTCTTTTTTTTTTTTTTGGAGACAGAGTCTCATTTTATCGCCCTTGGTAGAGTGCCGTGGCATCACACAGCTCACAGCAACCTCCACCCGAGTAGCTGGGACTACAGGCACCTGCCACAACACCCGGCTATTTTTTTTTTTGCAGTTTGGCCGGGGCTGGGTTTGAACCCACCACCCTCCATATGTGGGGCCGGTGCCCTGCCCACTGAGCCACAGTATTGTGATTCTTAATTTCAATTAGACATTCAACAGTGTGGGAGTAGACAAGATAGGGAAGGGTGGGTTGACTGGTAGTACCTGAATGCATCTGCTCTGTTTTGAATAGCTGTACACAGAGTGAAGAGAGGCATGCTCAGTGCAACCATGGGGGAGTTGACTGAGGAATAGCCAACATGGCAGAATCGAGATTGCCCCAGGATGAGATACAGAAGGATTAAACATAAAGTCCTGCTTATGCCTCTGGTGTGAGGCAACTAAATAAATTGCAGAATATGAAAAAGACTAAGGGTTTTATTATCACAGTCCTGGTTAGAGTCAGGAGTGAAATGTGGGTGTCAAAAGAACAAAGCCTATAGTAACAGATGCCCAAGGGTTAAGGAACTTTGACAGATGGGAGCTCGGCCTCAAATCTAACAAAACTACCCAAGATCCTGCAGTACTAGACCTCAATAAATGTCACTGGGTGTGGCTAGATCTGTTGAGTCTGGATGGATTCATTATTTTCCTTTGGGACTCAGTATTTGATGGAAATTTTTAGGTATTAGAAATGTGCAAAGAAATGGTATTAAATCATTATGTGTTGAAAAGAAGTAATTTCCTTTCCATTCAGCCTACCCCAAATGAACTACATATATAGTGGTTTTCATTGTAATATTATATCGTATTTCCGATCCCTCATCAGTTCTCAAGGCCTCCACATGGCATTATGTTTGCACCAGAAATTATTTGGTGAAGACTTTGCTCTAGTAGCTAATTATTCTACATGCAACTCTAAAATGTGTCAGAATTACTGTAAATATTTAAGGCTTTAAAGCAGGCATGTACCAATGTTTCATAAATCCTGAGTGGCAGGTAAACATGTGAATAAATTTGAGGGACCTAGGAACCCCTGAAAAGATGTATAATATTTTATGTATGTGTTTTTTACTTTTTCTGGAAAAGATTCCAAACAATATTTTTTTGAAAAGCCTTTTCCCTCCACCTGTATAATCTGTCTACTTCCCAGTATGTGAGCAAAAAGATATCTTGATTGTCGATGCCTAACTTCTGTGGAGACCAGAAAACAGATCTTCCTTGAAATGCCAGTGACTTGCTACCAGTAAAGAATTAAAAGGTTATCACAGGCAAAGTTCTAAAGGTGTTTTAATTGAAATTTTAGCATCAGAATAAAGAGAATAAAGCATCAGCATGAGAACTTCTTCCTCCTTTTCACATCACACAAGAGAACTAGTTTTAGTTTTAAAAACAAGATTAGATTTGTAACTTACAGAATTTGGGTTATTTTTTTCTATTCCCCTTTCTACTTATGAGTACAAATTTGGTCTTCTCCAAGAATATTTTGTTCTGAGGTGAGTTCCAAAGCAGCTTGATCTTTTCAATGGGATATGTGTTTCATGTGGTTTTTTTTTTTCCTTTGCAAATGTGCAGGGTGCCAAAGCATGCTTTCTGCGGGACATTCCTTTCTCGGCCATCTACTTTCCGTGCTATGCTCATGTGAAGGCTTCCCTTGCAGATGAAGATGGGCACATTAGCCCAGGAAGCCTGCTCCTAGCTGGTGCGATCGCTGGTGAGTGTCCCCTTTGGACTTCCTGTGCTCCCCTCACCACTCCCAACTCCCACTGTCCCCATCTCTCTGCCCCCTTACTGCACTGGAATTTTTGCTGATGGTTTATGACAGGGTACATATGGGTTGGCTGTAGGTTTCTTTAGCTACCGAAAGGAAAGGGAAAGAAATTCATCTTAATTCTGGAAGATTAGATTATTAGACAAGGTCAATATCTTAACATTAAAAAGGGCTTATTAAATATATTGGCTCATTTTGTGGAATTATTGTGTTCCAATTCAAGTTCCAAATCATTTTATAGTCTCACTTCATAGCATAAGAATAACTGTGTAGCCAGAATTTTTATGTATTTACTTATTTATTTATTTGAGACAGAGTCTTACTTTGTTGCCCTTGGCAGAGTGCGGTGGTGTCTCAGCTCACAACAACCTCAAACTCTTGGGCTCAGGTGATTCTCTTGCCTCAGCCTCCCAAGTAGCTGGGACTACATGCACCTACCACTACACCCAGCTACTTTTTACAGACAAGGTCTCGCTCTGGCTCAGGCTGTTCTCGAACCTGTGAGCTCAGGCAACCCACCAGCCTCAGCCTCCTAAGTGCTGAGAATATAGGTGTGAGCCATCACACCCAGCTAGCCAGAAATTTTTAAAAATTTGACTACTTGTGCATTAAAAGTATCTAAACAAAATAGTGCATAAAAGTTTATCCAGAGCTTTAACAATAGTTATTCTTCATATCATTTAGGTTAAAGAAATGTAGTAAAACTGAAAAGATCTGTGCTAATTAGAAATACCCATTTTCCTCCCTGTGTAATTATTTGGAGGGAAGGGCAGTGATGGAATTAACTATTTCTTTTTTGTTCAGTGTTCCATTGAAAATATCAATAGAAGGCCAGGCATAGTGGCTCATGTCTGTAATCCTCGTGCTCTGGGAGGCTGAGGCAGGAGGATCGCTTGAGCTCAGGAGTTCAAGAGAATCCTGAGCAAGAGTGGGACCTTGTCTCTTAAAAATAGAAATTAGATGAGCATCATGACCGGCACCTGTAGTCCCAGGTATTGAGAGGCAAGGCAGGAGGATGGGTTGACCCAGGAGTTTCAGGTTGCTGTTGCTCTAGTCTTAGCAACAAAGTGAGACTGTCTCAAAAAAAAAATTATACACACACACACACATATATTATTAATAGAAAATGTTAGCCACAGTAGAAATCAGTTCAATCTTTGATGCTCCTTATGCAGGGCCCCTAAAGGTTGGAACTGCCAGGATTAGCTCTCCAAGCATGACACACATTTAATAAATCCTAAGACAGTTGCAGGATGCTTAGGTTCAAACACCTTTGGTACAGGTATTATTCTCATCACATATGTGGCCAAAATCTCCAGGCAATTCCCAAAGACAGCCTGAGAACAACTCAGAGCTAGGAGAAGTTGTTTGCTATTCTGTTCACTGCTGGGCAATAGCCTGGGCCCCCCCTCCGGACAGGGACCTGTGTGGCTGCTCTGTAGTGCGGAGTTCATCCCTTGTCTTCACAAGTAGTGGCACTGGTACATGACACAGGATTGTTCTTCCCTGGCTGCTTAGGGACCTTAGCTGTATGAGGAGCATTGAGACCCTTGTGCCTACATTAAGAAATCATGATTTCAAGCCTGGAATATAGAATTCATGATTTTAATTCCAGCATGACCATTGCCCCTCATAAGTCATTTCTCCTGTGTATACATAAGAAGAAGTTTTGAACCAAAAAAAGTAGAATTTATTTCAAATTACGTATTGGGACTTAACGGGGAGAATAAGTACCACTTATTCCTGTGTGATTTGGGGCAAGTTACTTAACTTCTAAGTTTTGGTTTCCTCCCCTGTAAATGGAGATTGTAAATTATACCTGCTACAGAGAGTGTTTGTGAGACTAAATGAGAGGTTCCATGCGAAGGACTTAGCATAGTGCCCAGCATACTGTAATTGCTCATTAAACGTTAGCCAGTATTGTGGCTCGGCGCCTGTGGCTCAACGGGCTAAGGCGCCAGCCACGTACACCTGAGCTGGCAGGTTCGAATCCAGCCTGGGCCCGCCAAACAACGACGGCTGCAACCAAAAAATGGCCGGGCATTGTGGCAGGCACCTGTAGTCCCAGATACTTGGGAGGCGGAAGCAGGAGACTTGCTTGAGCCCAGGAATTGGAGGTTGCTGTAAGCTGTGATGCCACGGCACTCTATCCAGGGTGATAGCTTGAGGCTCTGTCTCAAAAAAAAAAAAAAAAAAAGTGTTGGCCAGTATTGTATTGAATCCAAGAGAATCTGTGAATCACTCCGAAAATCATTTATGAAACTGAGCTTAAATCAAGGTCTAGGATGCTTTCCTAAGCCTTGTTTTCCTCATTCCGTAAAACATACTTCTTTAACTCTTCTCTTGGAGAAAATAAGTACCCCTAAGTGATTTCATTCTGGGTAGGAGTTTCCTAGGTAATCCGTTCTACCAGAGTATAGAAATGTCTGGTGAGGGTTTTTCTTTTTTTCTCTTTTTTTTTGGAGATAGCCTCAAGCTGTCACCCTGGAGAGAGTGCTGTGGCATCCCAGCTCACAGCAACCTCCAATTCCTGTGCTCAAGCGAGTCTCTTGTGTCCGCCTCCTGAGTAGCTGGGAGTACAGGCGCCCGCCACAATGCCTGGCCATTTTTTGGTTGCAACCGTCATTGTTGTTTGGTGGGCCCAGGCTGGATTCGAACCCTCCAGCTCAGGTGTACGTGGCTGGCGCCTTAGCCCGTTGAGCCACAGGCACCGAACCACTTTTTTTTCTCTTTTAAGGCTTATTTTCTTCTATTACCTTTTTATGATTATAAAAGTAATATTATTCATTGTAAAATATTTGGAAACTGTCACAAAGGGTAGCTAAGAAAATATTATCCTCTAGTGCACTACCCTAAGGTATTTGCTATTTAACATTTTTGCTAATTATTTCCCCCTTCTATGGTATTTAACAGAGTTACAATTACACTGTGTATATGTAGTTTTTACTTAATATCGTATCTTTAGCATTGTTGGCCATCATAGCAATTGGTAATGGCATTTATTGTAGGGTCAGACTCTTCAGGTTCAAATTCCAGTTTCCCCACTTGGAACTGTGTGACATGTACAAGTTATTTAATCCTTCTCTTCCTATTTTTCCACATATGTGAGCATAAGAATAGTCTCAGTCTTAACAAGATTATGGTAGAGATTAAGTGAATTTTAGCTGCCAGGGGTGCCTGTAATCCCAGCAGAGATGGGAGGATGGTTTGAACCCAGGAATTCAAAGCCAGCCTTGGAAACACAGAAGTCCCCATTTCTAAAACAAACAAACAAACAAAAAACTTTATAAGCAGAAGGAAAAATAAATAGTTCTTGGTATATAAGAGAAACAGATTCTCTAAAGTGAATTTGTTGGTTAAAAAGTATGACAGATTTTAATGTATTGACACATTATTCTTAAAAGTTCCAAGTAGTTGACATCCCAGTGCTGTTGTTATTTTAACCCCATAGTAATATTGTTGTCTTTCCAGATGCCTTCTATATTAGTTATCTATTTCTGGATACTAAATGATGCCAAAACTTACCAACTTAAAATAACAAATGCAGTAGAACCCCTATAAGTTGACCACCCAAGGGACTGAAACCAACTGGTCAGAATACAGAGGTGGTTGCCATAAGGGACTAGGTTTGCTGTCCTGATATGTACATGTGGTGCATGTCCAGTCAGTGAAAATTAGGTCAGCTAAGGAAATGGTCAATGTAAGGAGGTGGTACACTATGGAGGTTCTATTGTATGTATTATCTCACAGTGTCTGTGAACTGGGAAGTAAGTATGGGATGGGAGCAGGTCGTCTCACATACTTTCTCCCATGGGAAAGTACAAGACACAATTTGCCATATTAGTTTTAGTCTTCAAAGTATGGATTAGCTACAGAGCTCAATGACTTTGTATATTCTATACGTCTACAAAAACATAAGCTACTCTATCAATTTAATAATAGATCCTGGAAGCCCATGGTAAATGTCATAACTGCCACTCTAATTAAAATTAGGCACAAGACAAGGCTGTCTCTCTCCCCTTTGTTACTCTGCCTTATTGGAGGTTCCACTCAAGTGTGGTGCGGCGACAACATCAGAGGCTTCACCATTAGAAAAGAAGAAATGACTGTTCACCTGCATTTCCCAATTAAAAGACCTAAAAAATATGTTAAAATTAATAAGAAAGATTAGTAATGTACTTCATTGTAAGACAAACATGTTGGTATCCAGTGATAAGCAGTTAACTGCTGTCATGGAGGAAGCCGAGCAGCTGGTCACGGAGTGTAGATCCCTGCTGGCTCCTCAAGGAGAGAGCTGCATCCAGGGTGGAAAAGGGCACGAAGACCGTGTAGGACTGTCCTGCACCGCACCAGTGAGAAGGGCAGTGAGCACAGTGGGCCACCAGGCCTGTATGGACTGTAGGGTGGAGGATGCGCCAGGCCCCCCTTTGGTTTTGTGGGTACCAGGAGGAGCAGAGGCATTTGCTAGGGAGAGAACGTGGTGTGCGGAGAACCCCAGGAAGTCTTTCCCACGGCAGAAGTCATCAGACAGAAAAGGAAAAAGCTTCTTTCAAAGAAGCGTTAGGTAACCACAATGAATAGTTGTTGGCCAACAACTTACTATAAAACAGCCATGTATTATGATTTATTTTTTTATGTACCAGGTTCAAATTGATCTCTTACACAGAATACGTGTATCTTTTGTTGCATGGTCCTACTATAAATAATATGGATCTGTGATTAAATGAATATGATCATACTTCCTATGTTTTGATAGTAATTCCAGTTATTCAGCAAGTACTAGCTCACTTTTTTCTTTCCAAAAATTGGGTTAGTGTTAAAGTTAGATTATTTTAGTAATATGCAACTTTTTTAACAGAAGTGGTTATTAGTATCTCAACTTAGAGAATATTCTTTTTATTTTAGATTTATATATCTACTTATGAGCTGGGAATATCTTTAAATACTGTAATATGTGCTCCATAATTTCCCAGGATAAAGACCACAGTGTTTAAATTTCCGTTCTTTGACCACAAGTACCTCAGCTTGTCAGAAGGTGAACTAACGCAGGGAGCTTGAAATTGAGAAACCAAATTTCAGTTTCCTGCAGTTAACATGGTGCTTTTTAATTAATGAAGCGCATGTCAATACAGCTTTCGACAACATCAGCAGAGAGGTCTCCTTCTCAGATTTTATACAGTGGGCTATTATACCGGATGATACAGGGTCAAGTCAAACTGTAGTGACCAT
Source organism: Perodicticus potto (assembly GCA_963574655.1). Taxonomy (NCBI): domain Eukaryota; kingdom Metazoa; phylum Chordata; class Mammalia; order Primates; family Lorisidae; genus Perodicticus; species Perodicticus potto. Next base: position 24,801 of record CAUYRH010050462.1, read on the forward strand.
CTGGGGAGATCTTCATGATCGCTGACTTTAGTCTGTGTAGTTATTCCGCATACAAGAAGCATTCTTGGGAGGCTGGAAAAGTCAGAGAAGGACACAAGTGACAATGTGTGGCCTTCCTCACCTTGCTGGAGGAGGACGCACACGCTAATTGATTGCACCTGTTGTCAGTGCATACCTGTGTAACAAATGCACCCAACACTTCTATAAAGGTACTCAGGGAAGGGGGGAAGTTCAAAAGGGAAATAACCAAAAGCAGAGAAAATAGAAAGCAAAATCCAAGGCAGCAGAAATAAATCTAGTAGCCACAGTGGTGTGCGCAGATTCAGTGGCCCTAGAAGAAACAAAACCTTGAGATGAGTTTCAAAAGAAAGTCTAGTAATCTGAAGTTTGAGAAAACAGTGACATAGAAACATTGAAAGAACAGATTGGAAAATACGTAGCAGGTAAATATCACAATGTGCAAGAGTAGCAATATTAATGTCAGACTAAATGGAATTCAGAGTTTAAAAATAGCATTCTCAAGTTCAGAGAGGCGCTGTCATAAAAGATAAAATTCACTACATAGATGAGATAGATATTGGCATCAACCTCTATGTAGTATTAATATAATATTGTCTTATAAAATCTCAGCTTAAAAGTATGAACAAAAAATGATATTTTCTCATACCCTTCTTTATTGCATTGCTCTTAGAAGCTGACATTATTAAATAGATAATATAGAAAAGCGTGCAAAGGGAATTTGGGAAATTCTTACCTGGACCCCAAATAAATAGATACTAAACTTTGTGTCCAACAAACTGAAAAGCTCATTCTTTATAAATACTAATGGAATTTTTATGAAAATTAAATGTGACTCATGCCGTCCAGTTTGTTGCGTGTGTGTGTATGTGTCATAAATGGTCTTCTACTCTCCAGTCGCTGGGCCCCCTTGAAGATTCGTAACTTTTTATTGGTTGAGAAGCATCCCCAGTTACCCTTCTCACACGGGTGGCAGGTGACCATAAGGTCTTTCCATCTCTCTTGTCACTGAAGAATCGGGCAGGTGGCAGTCCTCTTCCCACTGAAGTAGAACAAGCCCCCCATCTCCTCCTCTCCCCTTGCTCTCCTGTCCTTAGGAACAGGGAAAACTCAGACCACTCAATGGGCCTTGTCTTAGCCTTTTGGAAGCCAAGTGAGACCAGGCAGATCTGCCTGGGGTCTTTGCCAGCCCTATCCCCCTCCCCGAACAATAGCTCTCTAGTGGCCAAACTGTTGCCATATCTGCTGCTCTGCTGGCCTTGCTGTGGGACAGCCTGATGCAGTTCTCCAGGGGAGCTAAGCAGATCCCCCACCCAGTGGTCACAGTTCCTCCTAGGCCCTTACAGACATCTGCTTAAGAGAGATGGGAGCTGAGAACCACAATGCCGAGAGTCGTGTTCAGGCTTCTGCAGTTCCTGCATCCCTCCACAACTTCAGTCAGTTTTGCCAGACAACTTACTAAGTAGCATATGTGTTTCTTTTGCCCTTTTAAAAATTTCCCTAATCAGTGTTTTTCATGCCTGTTTTCCTAAACCCCAATACATCTCTCTTTTTCCATAACAAGGAACTGTTTGTGAAAACTACCCTCTCTGAAGGGAACTTTTCACCTATCTTACTGCCTGGTGGTCTTTCACAGTCTCTCGTGCCAGCCCATTGTTGCAGGGGAAAGTTAGTGTATGTCTAAAGCGGACTGGCTTTGCTAAACTCTAAACAACATAAAACAAAACTGGTGGTGTGAATACAGTGGGTTTCTGAGCATTTTTGATGTTTCCTTCTATTATGTTGGAGGATAAATTTCTGGCTCCATGTTAAAATATTTCCTCCAAATGAATAGGAAATTCAATGTGACTTACCCAGTGAAGCATGGTATGTAAAGTAAGTTTTTTTTGCGTGCAAAACTGTGATGCATTTTATAAAAACTCGTACTTAAGATTAATGTTTGGAAAAGGGAAGGATACTGCTTTAGTAATAATAAAGGCAAGCATGTAGTATGCAGACTTACCAAGGCGTGCGCGCGTGCGCACACACAGAGTAACTTTAAAGCTGTCTGTTAGAAGGATGAGGTGGAGCTGTGAGCCAGACCATGTTGGTTTGGACAGAAATTCTTACAGAATTATTAAGCCTTAAAAAAAGCAAAAGAGATTTATGCATCTGCATTTGACCAATTTGGTTTGGAATAGGTTCATAATGGAAAAGTAATAAAACCAGAAGAGACAGTGCCTTCTGAGTACAGTCTCACTTTTAAAAAATCTAAACATGGGCTGCCCCATTTTGGGTAAAATGACTGTAGAAAAATTCCCCGCTGGTAATTTTGGGAGGGTATTTTGTTGTTGTTGTTCCCCTCTCATTGATTATCGGGCAGTATAAATTTTAAACTTTCTGCCAGATATTTTTCTGGAGATGTCAGTCTTGGGAAAAAGGAATCCTAAAGTGTTATCTGTGGGAGTCCCCCCCCCCTTTTCCCCCCTCCTCCCTGCAAACACAAACCCTGCTTTTTAGCTATCAGTAACGTATTTTTCTGGTGAGATTGGAGAGGTTAAGAGTCTGGAATGGAAGAGGTAGTGGAGTATGTGATAGAAGGTATCTCCTGTCACTGCCGGAGGAAACATAACAAGCTTCACCTCTGAAAAATCAGACCTAATAATTCTGTGAGTTTTTTATTTCAGCAGGAAAGCAAAAAAATAAAGTAAAAATTCCTCATTTGTTCTCAGACACTTGAAGTAATGTTATTGATGAATAATTTTTTTTTTTTTTTGTGGCTAGGGGCGGGTTTGAACCCGCCACCTCCCGTATACGGCGCCAGCGCCCTACCCCTTGAGCTACAGGCACCGCCCCAATGAATAATTTCTTAAAATGATTTAAGTGTGTAAGACTACAGACATAAGACGTGAGGGCTGGGTGATGTGGGGAAAGGCAAGTGCATGCTGGGAGGGGCAGTGTGCAGGAGCCTCCATCCCTGCAGACAAGATGGTCCCAATTGTGCTTCCCCTAGAGGGGGCAGTGAAATAGGCATTTTATCCCATCTGATTCTTAACTTTCTTTCCACGGCCCTGCAGCTCCAAGCACAGTTATTTTTATATAGTGAGGATGTGACCAGACTGAGATGGTGTTGTGTCTCTCCTGCAGGTATGCCTGCGGCATCTTTAGTGACCCCTGCTGATGTTATCAAGACAAGATTACAGGTGGCTGCCCGGGCTGGCCAAACCACTTACAGCGGAGTGATAGACTGCTTTAGAAAGATACTTCGGGAAGAAGGCCCAAAAGCTCTTTGGAAAGGAGCTGGTGGTACGAAAATAATTCATTCTTAACTAAGCTTTTAGTATCAGGTAAATTTTTTAATCTAATTATACCTATTATTTCCCCATCTTTTTAAAGCTCGCGTATTTCGATCCTCGCCTCAATTTGGTGTGACTTTGCTGACTTACGAATTGCTACAGCAGTGGTTCTACATTGATTTTGGAGGAGTGTAAGTATCACAGTAAATCTGCTAAAATGTGGCTGCTGCTTGTACTCTCTCATCATTGAAAAAGGTGCGTCCAGTCTAGCCCCTGTGAAGAACTAGAAGATTGGGGGAAATGTTGACATCATGTTGACAAGGTCACTTCAAGGAGAATATACAACCGATCCGAATGCAACAACTCCTTTATGTCTCATACATGAATCATTTGGAAAGTTATTTTTACCAAGTTAAAAAAATAACTGATAAAACAAAAAACTCAGATTCTTACTGTCTTTTCTCTTCTTTTAGAAAACCTGTAGGTTCAGAGCCAGTTCCTAAATCCAGGATCACCCTGCCTGCCCCAAATCCTGATCACGTTGGGGGATACAATTTGGCAGTTGCCACGTTTGCAGGGATTGAAAACAAATTTGGACTTTACCTACCTCTCTTCAAGCCCTCAGCATCTACCTCCAAAGTCACCGACGAGGACCTGTAGGAGGCCAGGCTGGCTGTGGTCGGTACTGCAGAAAGGAACCCCGCATCCCGGACGGAATCCATGCCTCGTCCCTTTCGCATCCATCTCTTGTTTAATTCAAGTCAAAGCTTTTTATAACATGAAATCATTCATTTTCTGTGTGTTTTCCTAACCAGATCATTGTGAAATTATTCCTAATTATTCTTTGGGCCTCTGCTCAGAAACCTTTGTTTCTGTTTGACAGTTGCAGGGATTTGATCAACACTAACATGATTTCGGGAAGGAGCGGGTCAAAATAGAAAGTAAGACTCCCTTCCTGTACTAGGACGACAGTCCCCAAGAGGCTTCTGAAAGGCAATCATGGTGCTCAGAGCAAAGTGTTTCATGTGAGTTTAAATGGGTCTGAAACTGGGTTCATATTTATAAAAATTAAAACACTGGAAGAAATGAAAAAATATACATGTATCAGAAATAGCCAGCCTGGCTTCTCATTTTAAGTATGCACAAATTCTGTCTCTGGATTATATTATGAGGCTTTTATGTGAAACATGTTTCTTTGTAATGAAAACCACATTGGAGATGTTTAGTAATCATATTCTGTTACTGATACCAGGACTAGTAGTAAAAAGTCTTTGCACTTTAAAGAAGTGCTTTTGGCATTTTATTACATACACGGAGACACTGAACTGCAGCCCCTCTCCTGGAAGTGCTAATTTGGGATCACTGCTCATGTGATGCACGTGTCGTGATAACTGCCCGTTCCAATAAACACTGCAGCCCTGATCCTCCCACCCCCCATAATTGGCACCCATTTGCTTTTAAAATACACTTTATCTTGAATCATGTAAGACAAATATATTCTAATATTATAAGTTTTTATTTAATTTGTGGTGCCTTACAGAATGGTCAGAGGCTCATGTGCCTGTGAAGGTGAAAATAAACTGTTTTTAAAATCTGTTAAATTGTTTGCTCTTGTGCCTGCTCTTGTGCCTGTCATTTGAATGACAATAATTGTCATTATTGGACTGTCTGTTGTGCTTTGAGGGGGATTCTTTTCATACTGGTATAGCCATATCCCCATGGTCTTTCAAGTGATACGTTCCCTCATTTTCATGGTCAGAGAGAGTGGGAGAAGCTGCATTTAACCCTGACAAGCACCAGCAGGCTGACGCTTTGGTTCTAGTCATGCCCATCTCTTGTTTCTTATCATGTCGATTAAAGTCATATAAAGTTTCAGTGGAAGTTGGACATGAAAACTGGTATGAAATTGCAGTTGTAGTTTCTAATCTGACTCTTATTCACACCAAAACCATATACTACGATATCTAACATTTGCTGGTGTTTGGCTGGCACTATCGTGACTTGGGGAAGAAGTCTTAAACAGAATTTGGGGCTTTTTTTCACAGCGTGTGATCGTCCTCTCAGAGAGGCTACTAAAGGAAGATGGCAGTGTGTATGAACATTCCGAGGCCCCGGAGTTTCCCTCCAGAGCAGACAGCCACTTTTCAGTCCCTTGCTATAGACCAACCCAAATCTCAGAAATGTCCCACCTGCTTCTTTAAGAGGCTGCTGCATGCATCCATCCTGGCTTCATGTGGAAGTCCTGGCAGCTGAGGCTGATTCTAGTCAATGAATAAGAAACCAGAGACTACAGGAAGCCAGTGGAGATAGGACCACGGTCTGTGTTTCCTTAAAATCCTTGGCTTGTTCTGTTTGGGGAAAGGCAGAGACTTGGGAGACTTTGAAGGTGGCCTAATTTCCATCTGAGTTCTGCTCAGTGGGTGGTGTGCCTGTGACTTGCCTTGAAAAGAATTGCAATCACTGTGTGGTGAAAACCACTGTAAAATTTGTTCTGGGTTTCCCTTCTTCCTGAAGTGACAGCACAATCTGTTGTCATCAACCTTGTCATCCTGTCATCCTGCAGCAGCAGCTGCTGTCGGTGCCCGTGCTGTGGGTAGATTCCCTCTGCAAGGGGCTGAAGGTGGTACCTCCCAGATGCCTGCCTACCCATCCCTGGGGGCCAGGCTCCCCTCCTCTGCCAACCCTGGAATCTTTCGGCTCAGTTCTTGGTCCACCTCGTGATTACTTGGGGGGCTGGGAGAGGGGCCTTTCATAACTTTTTTTTCAAGAAGGGGAAAAATGTGAAGCTGACCACAAAGTGAACACACTGATTCTTGGGTTCCAGTCGTGGCTGAGTTTCTTGAGGCTGGGTGGCACGCTGTCTCCAAGCTCCTGCTACACTTCATAACCCACAACCATTTGCTGAGCTCCCTGGGGTCGCCTTAATCCCAGCAGCCAGGGTCGCACAGAAAAAATAAGAATTCTGGCACAGAAAGGAGTCATTTAAATGCTTATTGCATCTCAAGCTTCAGTTTCTACTTAGCTAAAATATTTACCATTGGAAAACAATGTTTAAAACTTTGTGCTTCAATGTTATTTAATGATGTGGCCTATGTAAACCTCAGGATGCTTACATTTTGACAGTCTTCTGGAAATGTTTAACAGCACATAACACATATCAAAACTGTTTGTAACCTCCTCCAACTAGGTATTGAGAATACAAGTTGCAAAGGAGGAATTCTTTAGGTAAAGGGAATGAAATCTCCAAAAGCAGAATTTGATGACTCCTGTCTCGTGGCCCCATTATCAACCTTCTAGATAAACCATCCCTAAAAGTCATCGTATGTCTTTTGCCACAGGAGCCATATTTCTGGGGATGAATTTGTATCATTGCCACTGAGCAAAATCTCATGTTAAATTCAGGGTAATCAAATGCCTTCAGGATGTGGATTTTTCCGAAGATGTTTTAAGACAGATTCCCTGGTCAGAGCAGTGAAATGTTCTTTCCACAAATGTTATTGGCCACAGAGGGGTGTGTGCTGCTTGTTTTACCTTTGGGGAGTTGCCCACGAAGAGCTTTGCGGTGGGGACGAAGACCACGGGGGTTCACTACTTCTTTTTAAAGTCCAAGGCATCTCACAGCATCATCACCACTGTCTTTTTAAACAGTGGTATTCTTCAGTTTAAAAGTCCAGATTGGGCTCCATGAGGGTGGGGATTGTGTCTTTGATTGTCTTAGTAGGCTCTTAGTTATTATTTTGACAGATGGATGGATTTTTGAGAAAAGTCTTTTTCCCCCAATGAGCAATCTTCATTATTTTCCTATTTATAGGCCCTTTCTGCTGCTGGAGTTAAAAAACCATAACGGAAGACAGTCATAGTCTTACGTATTGATGACTTATTTTAGAAGTCACAAATCTTTTATTAAAATAACAGCTATTTTAAATTGGTTTTAATTAGTGGGTTACTTTGAGTCAAGAACTATCATATAAACTATAAGATAAATTCCCTGGTTATTGTTAAAAATAAGATTAAAAAAATCATATCCTTTGAGATAAGCTTCACGGTAGGGTTGAGATATATTGTTACAATAGTTTTTCTTATCAATGAATGTATAACTTGTTTACAGTACATCCCATTTCTTAAGCATTCCCTTAGAAGCTGCTGAAGACTATGGGAACTCTTTTAGAAAGGTTTGTTTTTAGCTAATGCATTAATGGACTCCAAAAAGAGTCCAAATGGAACACTCTGCTTTCATCTGCTGGGGTAACCTAATAAAATAATGTTGTTTGCTTTTAGATTCCCAGCTATTAAGGGGGTTTTGCTGAAGGCAAAACCACAGTCCCCTCGAATAACTTTAGAAGGAAAATTAAGAAGACACAATAATTGTGCTTGTCTGAGGCTTGCTTCTCCTACAGACCCAGGCTGAGCACACTGGTCTGGCCACCAAGGCTCTAATGCCTACCACTGCTAGAGCACTAGAAGGACTCTGGCTATTTGGAGGATGCTTTGTTTTGCAGTGGAGCTGTTCTGAAAGTGACTTGATAATGGACTCAACCTCTCAGAACAGACTTGTACAAGCAGGCTATGATCTGTCCGATAAGGTGGGAAATCCAGCTTGACGGAAAAAGACTGATGAAAACATTCTTACAGGCTCGGCGCCTGTGGCTCAACGGGCTAAGGCGCCAGCCACGTACACCTGAGCTGGAGGGTTCGAATCCAGCCCGGGCCTGCCAAACAATGACGGCTGCAACCAAAAAATGGCCGGGCGTTGTGGTGGGCGCCTATAGTCCCAGTTACTTGGGAGGCGGAGGCAAGAGACTCGCTTGAGCCCAGGAATTGGAGGTTGCTGTGAGCTATGATGCCACTGCACTCTATCCAGGGTGACAGCTTGAGGCTCTGTCTCAAAGAAAAACAAACAGAAAACATTCTTCCATATCTCCTAGCACCACCCTTAGCTACTTATCCCACTTCTTACTCTGGGCTCTTTTGGGGGTTGATTTCAAATGAGAAAGAAGCAAGTAATTTTGCCCCCACGCCAGAATTCTTGGCCAGTAAAGAATTGTTAAATAGGAGCTATTGGCAGATTGCTTCAGATCAGGAGTTTGAGACCAGCCTGAGCAAGAGCAAGACCCTGTCTCTACTAAAAATAGAATACCTAGCCGGGTGTAGTGGCATGTAACTGTTAATCCAGCTACTTGGGAGGCTGAGGCAAAAGGATTGTTCAAGCCCAGGAGTTTGAGGTTGCTGTGAGCTATGACACCATGATGCTCTAACCAGGGCTACAGAGTAAAACTCTGTCTCAAACATTTAAAAATAAATATGAGCTATTACATGCTAGCATGATCTCATTTAAACCACTTTACCACATTTAAGGTAAGTACTGTTGTTTTCTTCATGTTAAAGATGAAGACGCCAAGACTCAAGTTTATTACCTGCAATCAGCTCAGCTAGGAAGTGGAGTGCAGATCTGAATCCAGGTATCGTGGCAGCCTGCTCTCCCTACAAGGATTTCTCACCAAAACTATGCTGATAACATTCTTGTGATAGTCTTTGCCGAGATTTCTCGTTGTCCCTAGTTCTTATAATCAGCCATTATGATTCTGGCTCAGAGCAGAAAGGAAAGGTGATCTCTGTATTAACCATAGTAAGTGGGCATTTGCTACCAAGAATTCCAGGGCCTAAGGACCAGGTGAATCCTGACAACGCTTTGAGGCTCCTGCCGAACTATTTTACAGCCTATTAAAGTCAGTAAAGAAAGGATTGAGATAAACTTGAAGCGTTTGCCCCACGGGTGTAAAATTGGGAGGTAATGTGGAAAAAGCAGTGGTGAATTTACAAACTGTGACCGTGCAACACGATATGATGCAAACTGAATTGGGCCATCTTAAAAATCTCCAACATAATTAGAAAATTCCATTCTTCAACAAAAGCTGGAAATAATGGAAAACCGAGTTAAAAGTAAATATCTATGAGTACGCGGCCTTAAAGTGTGTCTGGAGAGAATGGAGACAGTTTATAGAATGTGGGATTTGCTGAAATTACTTTTGGACATGAAATCTCCATCACTACGAATGGTAGAAAAGTCTTAATGTATTCCCAACAAGTTTCCTGCCACCCCAAAAGTTAAAGGAAAGGTTATCTACCACTGCATTTGGCTGGTCTTTTCCCCATTTTTATATAAATATCAGCTGATTATTGACCCACACAAAAAATTTATAGCATTTTCTTCCTGGGCAAAATTTCTTTTAAAAAAAAACAATATGTCATATTCTCACTCTAATCTCAAAAGAGTGGTGTATCTCAGTGCGAATTTCTGCTTAAAGCAGAATTGACCTATGTAAGTTCTAAGTAAAGAGTTACGCCTTATCAATTTGAGAATTTGTGTCTTCTTGATAATTAGCTAGTCCATGTAAGAGACTATTTTTAATCGGAAGCTCTTCATTTGGGCTAGGCTTATACTCTTGTTACAGTAAAATCAGAAAAATGAAAAGTTGGGCATGAAGAAAATTGAAATATGCATATTTTTTTTCTTCTGAAGATAGAACCGAAACCAATGTGTAGTGAGTTTTATTGCTACAGAAAGTAGATATTTCTTCAGATTTTCAGTCTCCCCCTTTGTCCTGCCCCATGCAGCACTATATGTACCTCATTTTTCCTGATTAAAGAAATAAATCATACTTAACCTGACACTTCAAGTTACCTTTTGATGGCTACTTATAAAGTAAGTGATCTTTTTATTCTTTTTTTTTTTTAATAGTTTGCCTATGTGAGTGTGAATGTAGAGAAACCATCAACTCTGTATTTTCTTTGGTACTTGAAATTAAGCATGGTATTCTTTCCTTTTACTCAATTTTAAAAGTGTTTTGGGGTGGCGCCTGTTGCTCAGTGGGTAGGGCACCGGCCACATACACCGAGGCTGGCTGGTTTGAACCTGGCCCAGACCAGCTAAAAACAACAATAACAATTGCAACAACAACAAAAAATAGCCAGACATTGTGGCAGGCACCTGTAGTCCCAGCTACTTGGGAGGCTGAGGGAGGCTGAAGCAAGAGAATCACTGAGCCAAGGAGTTTGAGGTTGCTATGAGCTGTGATGCCACGCCACTCTACCGAGGGCAACAGCTTGAGACTCTGTCTCAAAAAAAAAAAGAAAAAAGTGTCCTGATTAGGTTACTAATCAGCCCACTAATACCACACATACCTGGCTAATTATTAAAAAAATTGTAACGTATTTAAAATAAGTTGAATTTAAAAGATAACTTTTATCTTTTATTTTAAAGCTGATTTAATATAATTTCAAAAGAAACCATACCGATGTATCATCAAAGCCCCAAAGTAAATAGTAAATAAATGCTTTGGCTTCTACAGACATCCAACTCCCGTTTACTTTTTTTCTGCCTTACAAATTATACCTTCTTGAGATTTCTGCTTCTGACCATGATGGAATAGTAGGAAAACTAGGACAAAAGCATATGATACGATGTTGTTCAGACACTGGATATGGGGTATAAGAGGACAAGATGAGGCCTGCCATCGGCCTGCAAGGGGGTTCCAAACTGCCCCGCAGTAGTTACACAGATTGAAGAGGCGGACAGCAGGGACAAGGTGGAAGATGTAAGGTGAAGAACCAAACAGGAGGGAGCCGCTCCTAGAGAAAGCTCTGGAGTTTTCCAGAGATTTCTCAAGTCTTTGGCCAACTACTGATTTTTTCATTTGTGAGAGGAAATTATCTAAGACTTGGGAAAGAACCACGGGAAAGGAGGAAGCAGAAAAATGCTGGAGCTCACAGAGGGGAAATAGTTCTCATCAGCCAGACTGGAAAGTCCTCATAACATTACATAGAACATCAGGTAGACGCCTTAGAAGAGTGTCACATTATGAAAATGCTAAATTAGTCCTACAGTGAAGACTGCTCTACCCTGAAAGCTTAAAAGCAGCCTTACAAGGAGCCACATGATTCCAAGTAACATGCTTGTCAGAACAAAATTCAGTGCTATTCAGAAAAGCATCGCAAAATCTTACAATGTACAAGGCAAAAGTCACCATGTCTAAGATCTAACCAAATAATTATCAATCATTAAAAAAGGAGATGAAAGATACAAACCATAAAAAAGTGAAAAATCAGTCAATAGAAGCAGACCCCTGACAACTATTATAAATAATCTATATAGGAGAAGAAGATAGGGGAAAATATTAAATGCTGAGAAATGAAAGATAGAAAAGACACAGTGAAGATTGTAACATCTGAAATGAAAAACAAACTAATTCATATTACTGATAAATTGCATTAAGGAAATACTAACAGTCGTGTACCAATAGGGACGGGGGCAAGGACTGATCCCAGCGTTGGTTTATTTTCGAATATTCGGTTGTCTACCTTTAACCAGGTGAGTGAAAACCTTTTCTGTGGGTGGGGTCAGTTCAGTTCTCGACCCCATCCATTGGTACGTGACTATTTATAGATATGTCATCAAGCGGAAGGAAATGATACCAGATGGATATTTATTTATTTATTTATTTATTTAGACATACTCTCATTTTGTGCCCGGGTAGAGTGCTGTGGCATCATAGCTCACAGAAACCTCAAACTGTTGGGCTCAAGCAATTCTGTTATCTCAGCCTCCCAAGCAGCTGGGACTACAGGTGCTCACCACATCGCCTAACTACTTTTAGTACAAACAGGGTCTCATTCTTGCCCGGGCTGGTCTTGAACTCCTGAGCGCAAGCAATCTACCCACCTTGGCCTCCCAGAGTGCTAGGGTTACAGGTGTGAGCCACTTTGCCCAGCTGACCAGAGATTGCTGTCAGAGTGAGAAATATATAGGCAATTTTTTTTCATGTCTAGTCTGATAGATATATGCCACATATATATTATATACACACATATATACATATGTACACATATACATATATATTATATACACATATATATTATATGCCACATTTTATATCTATATACACATATATTTATAAAATATATAAATTATTTATTTATTTATTTTTATTTATTTACTTTTTTTGCAGTTTTTGGCCGGAGCAGGGTTTGAACCCACCATTTCCAATATATGGGGCTGGATGAGCCACAGGTGCTGCCTTATTTATTTTTTATTGCTGGGGATTCATTGAGGGTGCACAGAAGCAGGTTACATTGATTGCTTTTGTTAGATAAGGACCCTTTTATATTTGCGTCCTGCTCCCAAAAGGTGAACCCTATCCCTTGACTCCCCATGGCCTCCTTCCTTCCCTTTCTCAGCGCTCCCCACCCCCCACCCCCACTATGTACTAGGCAATTTTTTTAAATGACTTTTTCTTTTATTTATTTATTTATTTATTTATTTATTTTTTTTTGAGACAGAGTTTCACTTTGTCACCCCTGATAGAGTGCCCCAGCATCATACTTCAGAGCAACCTCCAACTCTTGGGTTCAAGTGATTCTCTTGCCTCAGCCTTCCAAGTAGCTGGGACTACTGGGGCCCACCATAATGCCTGGCTATTATTAGAGATGGGGTCTCACTCTAGCTCAGGCTGGTCTTGAACTCTGTGACCTCAGGCAATCTGCCCACCTCAGCCTCCCAAAGTACTGGGATTACAGGTGTGAGCCACTGCACCTGGCCTTTCTTGTTTTAACAATTTCCTTAAAAAATCGTCTGGGCACTATTTAAAAAAATGGAGACTTTACAGCCTTTGTATTAACCTGGATGGAAGTGAAACACATTATTCTTAGTAAAACATCACAAGAATGGAGAAGCATGAATCCCATGTACTCTATTTTGATATGAGGACAATGACATGGTGGGGGTGAGGGAAGGGGAAAGCAGAGAAAGAAAGAATGAGGGAGGGGTGGGGAAAGGAAGAGCAGAGAGAGGGAAGGAGCAAGGCGGGTGAGGTCTTGCTGTGTGCCACACCTTTTTGGGGGCAAAATACGATTGTAAGAGGGACTTTACCCAACAAATGCAATCAGTGTAACATGGTTTCTTGTACCCTCAATGAATCTCTAACAATTGAAAAAAAAAAAAAAAT
>CAUYRH010050465.1:0-22210 GCA_963574655.1 Perodicticus potto
CCCCCCCGGCCCCCCCCCCGCGGGGGCGGGCCCCGCGCGTGGGGGGCGCGCGCGGGGGGCGTGGCCAGTGCCGGGGGGGGCCTGTGCCGGGCGGCGCCAGTGCAGGGGGCTGGTCAGTACAGGGGGCTGGTCAGTGCAGGGGGTGGCCTGTGCAGGGAGTGGCCAGTGCAGGGGGCTGGTCAGTGCAGGGGGTTGGTCAGTGCAGGGAGTGGCCAGTGCAGGGGGTGGTCAAAGCAGGGGGTTGGTCAGTGCAGGGGGTTGGTCAGTGCAGGGAGTGGCCAGTGCAGGGGGTGGCCTGTGCAGGGAGTGGCCAGTGCAGGGGGCTGGTCAGTACAGGGGGCTGGTCAGTGCAGGGGGCTTGTCAGTACAGGGAGTGGCCAGTGCAGGGGGCTGGTCCGTACAGAGGTCCTACCGTATTCCCATGGGCTCCTAACAGCATCACAGCCCAGGTCCCATGCCCCTGGCACCCAGGGGCAGAGTTGTCCTGAATACTGGTGGGTTCACAGTATTGCAACAGGAGAGAGAAATCGCCCTCCTTCCTTCCTCGTCCTCCTGGGTGGCCAGCTGCTACCCCACAGGGGCACGGGAGGCCAGTCGAGTCCATCCACTTCCCAGGGAGAAATCTTAGGTGGTAAACCTAAAGGTCGCAGGAGCAAACTCCTCCAGGGTCCCAGGGCTACTTAGTGGAATGGGACCTGACCAGTGAGGCAGCATCCCCCATGCCTGTCTTCTGGGGAGCACCAGGCGCCCTGCCCCACCCCCCGCCTACCTACGGTACTGAGTCCCGCTTCTCCCAAGCGCTCCGGCAGCCACGACGGGCCATGCCCAGGAACACAGTGACTGCCACAGCCAGTGAGTAACAAGGACCAGAACATAAAACAAGGGAGACTGGGACCCACAGCCTCCATGTCTGTCTAGTTTCTGGAATGTTCTTCAAGACCATTTCTGCTTCTTAAATCCTAGATGGTCATTTTTAATGGACTCTGCTCACATCTTCTCTGGAAGCCCTTTCTGAACCGGTCACAATTCTGCTTTCTCTTCTGTTTGCTCCCAGATGATTGATCATAGCGGCCATTCTGTTTTGTTTTAGAGAAAATTGCAGCGAGTTTATCTTTCCTTTCATATTGTGAAAGCTTCAGACAAGGGGTAAACTCAATTAATTAATCTGACTACCCAGGCATAGGCCCTGCACTCATCCATTTAGACATTCATTTGTTTCTTTTCTAATGAAATATTTATTCGGGGCCTGCAATATTTCACATACTCAATAAAGAGAATAAAAAAGGTGATTAATTTTTCAACTTCCACCTCTGACTTTCTGCTCTTCACAGCCAACACAGGAGGAGGGAAGGACCTGGTCTCACATTACTTTTTTGTCCTTCCCACATATGGTGCTAAGCTGTGCACAGAATGAACACTCACCGTGTCTGTGGGATGCAAGACAGGGTTCGGACGGGCCCTCCACTTCTTACTGAGGTATCCAGCCTACGGCTCACAGGCTGCATGCAGATTATTTAAGAACTGTTTTGCTTACCTGTGGCATTGCAAAAAATGTGCACAGAGCTTTTTTTTTTTTTTTTTTTTTTTTTTTGCTCATTAGTTTTCATTAGTGTTTCTGTATTTAATGTGTGCCTCAAGACAACTCTTATTCTCACAATGTTCAGCAAAAAGACAAAAAGTTGGACACCCCTGCAAGATTTCAAGAAGATAAGATGGGTTTCCCCAGGGTGTGAGCTGACTGTTAAATCGGATGGAGATGGTTCTTAAAGGGAGCTGATGAAATGCACCAGTCAGCAGGGAGGTGTGGCCAGGAGGAACAGAGGGAACCAGAGACAGCAGCTTTGCAGAAGAATCAGTGTGCTGGGACCAGGGCAGGGTATAGGGCTTTGGAAGGGCTGCAGACACATCATATTTTTACAAGAATAAAACCCTAAGCTAACCAATCGAACCTCTAAAAGTAGAAACTCACTCTATTTACTGGGAGTTGGGACCTGGCTCTGACAAAATCAATGGCCCCATCGTGATTCTTTTTACCCCCAAGGCTCCTTGCAGAGCACAGCACTGCAGGGACAGGTGGGGCCTGGAGGCAGCCCGAGGATGCAGGCGCCGTGCATCTCAGGACAGCATCCCCACTACCTCTGCACTCCCTGAGGTCGGCACGTGGGGCCTGTATCGGGCCTGAAGGATCAGAGGCAGGGAAGATGCTCTCAGCTGCTGTACCACTTTCCTTCATTTCCCCTTGCCAGAGCCAACACAAACCCGAGGAAGCGCTTTCTTAGTTTCATCTCTTCTCCTCCTTAGAGACCTACACAGTCACCAGAAGGTACCTTACCAGTCTGGGGTTGCCTGGGAGTAGGAGGCCACGGTTCTGCTCAGGGGAGGGCTGGTGGGCAGTCTAAAGAGCTCCTTGGAGCCACTCCACCTGCCCATGCCTCTGAAGTTCCTCGGGGGCAACTTGCAGATGCTGGAATAAAGGGTCCTCAAAGTCCTTACCAGCCACATCCTTCTTTCACTCTCTCTCCTTCTTTATCCCCAAAACACCAGCTAGGAGAGGGGATCAGAGTAAGAATTGGGAACAAAAAAGAGTTATGGTCCAAGAAGTTTAGAAGGAAAGCAGCTTTGGAATTTTACTAAAAGCATTTGAGACAAAGAAAGAATGTATGAATTACGGGACTCAAGCACCAACATTTTCTTAATTTCCCCCAAACAATTGACTTATGATGAAATTTCTGAGACTCAGCCCTAAAGAGAAATGAAGTTACAAGACATAAAATTTAAAAATGCTTCAGCCTTACGGTACAACATAGCGATTTTATTTTAAATAATCATAACATTGTCTTTCTGATTAAAAAATGTTAATTTATTCTAGTAATCCAGAATCTTTGTAGGTGGTGATATGAAATTCTATTATTGTTCCGTTAATGTACTGCGGTTGTTTTCATAATTTAAAAAATTAAATCCCCATGAAACTTGCTCCAAAGAATCTTCATAAAATAAGAGTGTGTTTCTTTTGCCATATCCATAGGGAATATATTTATATGTTTTTCCCAGTTAGATGAATTTTTCTCAGGTTTACTGTGACAACTCTCTTGCTTGGCACTCTCTTGAGAAAACAATTCTCTTCCGTCGCTTGAGACAAACTTGTTACAAGCAGCGTGTAGTGATATCTACTTAGACCCTTTACCTCAACTCTATTTTAAAATTTGTATTACTAAAACAGAACCTACTGGAAAAAAGGGAAAGATAGATTACTACATTTATAGAACATATTTCTAATTTAAGAAGCATTTTTCTGTGCTGTGAAATTTTAATGTGGATTAGTCATACGCTGGGTTCAACTGTTAAGAGCAGATTTCCAATACCAGGCAAAGCTGGGCTCCCACCTTCAAATACTGAGTAATCCCCTTTAGAGAGAACATCGACAGAGGATCTGTCAAACAGCGGTGTTACAGAAAGAAATAGTGAATATCTCTACTGCGTGGGAAGGTGAACCCAAATACGGAGGGCAAGTGAATGGAGAAAACTGGGCTATCAAGGAAGCAGGCGTGGTTCTCAGCTTCCCTAGGTTCATCCCACAGCTTCACGTCTGATGCCCCCCCCATCGCCCTCTAATTGCACTAAATGAGGCTGAACATCGGCAGCAGGGCTGCGTCGTTTACCTCTCTACCTCCGAGAGTGTATAGGGTCAAAAAGCAAACTCGCAACTATATTAGAGCAGGTCGTGTAACTCTGTGAATATGGATTCACGGGGAAAAAAAACACGATCTCCATGAACGAGATAGAAACATTCTCTCCCACTTGCTAGATTAGCATCTGACCCTCCCAGATGAAAGCTATGGAAAAGACAGGTGAATTCAGAAGCCCACAATAGTCATGCAATTTCAGGAAGTAGTAAAAGTCAAAACCACCCAGGTGAAGGCGAGGGCCGTGGCCACGCAGGGATTGTAAATGCCTATTTTGTTGTAGTCTCGGGGAATTCTTAAGATTGATTAGTCTGCTAACATCAGGTACGAGATTGGTCCCAGATTTAATGAACTTTGCTTATGTCAAATTTCCCGAAATCCACGGGGTTGGCCAGATCTCTGCTGATTTGAAGCACCTGGGAGCTCGCCCATCCATATGTTTTCATTTAAAGGCCAATGTTCTCCAGAAGAGGGCCAACAGAAGTCTGAAGTGTGTTGCCCCTGCACTTAAACAGTGTGTAGATGCTTCACCTGATAGGCGCAGAGTCAGCCGTTGACAAATTAGTCCGATTCTGGCAGGACAGGAAACATATGCGCATGGTGGCGTAGATGGCATCTGGTTAGCAGGGAAAGGAGGCGGCACAGGGCTCAGGGGCTCAGATCAATGAGGACCGTCTGTAGGAAAGGACGTAATTTAAATGATAATGGTGTTATATGCCCTTGAATATCTATTAGGCACTAAAACTGCCCAGATTTGATTCCTAATCTGCAAACAAATCATTGTACTGGGCTGAGGATGGCTCCTAGCAGCTTGTAACTCCGTATTTTTATGTCTGTGAGATGCTCAAGTGAGAGGAGGTGCCTTGCAGGGCTGTTGCTGGCGTCCCACCAGCGGTCCACGGCCCCTTTATGGGCCTAAAGAACCGGGCAACAATAGCCCCATTATGGCCGTCATGTGCCCACGGTGTGAGACAGGCTTCGTACTTCAAATGCAAGATCAAAACGAGCATAACTAATGGATCCATCAAAGCAACCAGTTTAAAGTCCTGGTTTGAAAACTCCCACACGTTGCACATTCCACACCAGGGCTTTTCCCAGGGGAAAAGGGGCCTGGAAAGGCGAGTGGGACACAGCCAAGAAGCTGCAGGCTGCTGGGTGCCAGGTTGCTCTCTGGATGGATCCCAGTGAGTGTGGGCTCCAAAGGGGACCAAGGAGGCTGAAGAGTGCCCAGAATTCACACACGTCCCAGGGAGCCCGTGGAGGGAGCACCCTTGGCATCGGTGTGACGCAGGCTCAGAGGTGTCCCCGGGGGTGCCGAGGTGGGGGGCCTTGGGGCACACGGATGGTGCAGTGGAAGAATGTGGTCAAGATGAAAAGAGGCTCACAGTGCAATTCATGCAGAAACAGGGCGCAGCAGGCACAGGGGTCAGTTTCCCACCCTGTGCAAATGTGCAGAACCTGCCGCTGAAGAGGGGAGCAGTAACCACGGCATCTGTGCAGCTGTAAAACTCTGGACTGGAAACCCAGTCTGGACAGAGTTCCTGAGACCATGCCGGCTCCTTGACCCAGACGGAGGAAGGACCCCCTGTGAGTGTAAGCAGGAGCGAGGGCGTGAAAAACCAATTTCTACAAGAACCCACGTGCTTGGAATTGGATCAAGAGAAATCAGTTACTTACAGGCAATTTTAAATGACATTAAAAGACAGACACCCTGACTTCATGACAGTTTCTCAACTTCTTAAGAAATGACCCAAGAGATTTGGGAGCAGATGGAATCATTCCAAACTGTAGAGTTCCCTAGGAATAGCCTGTGTGACGGAAAACCTTCTCCAGTGATCAAGGTGAGTGAGTTAGCAAAGTTTTCTGCAGGAGCCTCAGGTCACAGGTGCCGGCTGTCCCACCGGGTGGCTCTTCCACACAGCTCTGTGCCTTGTTTCCTGAACAAACAAATACTTTTAACACAGTGAAAGACTCAGGCTCTCCAGTTCTCAATGTACTTTAACTTTCTTTTTCACTTCCTGGATGGCAGGTGAGAGTATTTGGCCCTTGCTGGTCACAGAGACTATTCCCAGGACACTCTCTCCTCCCTCCTGGGAGAAAAGCAGCCCAACTTCCAGGAGCTGCTAAGCCTGGACACTGCCCCCATGGGTGTAAACAATGTCGCTCAACACCAACATCAGACAAGCCACTCTGAGACCAGGGTGGATCAAGGTAAAAACAAGACCTCCCTGTAACTATGTTTGAACACAGACAAGATACGAGCATGGAACAACATGCAAAAATGCCCCACACCCCCATGATCCTGGCTGGTGGGTGTGACTAGTAACCCCCCTTCCTGTGATCCTGGCTAGTGGGTGTGACCAATGACTCCCCACCCCGTGATCCTGGTTGGTGGGTGTGAACTATGGACCCATGACCCTTGTGAGGAGTATGACTACTGCCCCCAGTGTCTGTGCTGTTTGTCAGAGGAAGTGGTGGCCGATGGTCATGGTCCCATCCCAGCACCTGGGTCTCATGTACATGTCATTTCTGACCAGAATGAAGACAAGTCATCTGCCCGTCCACCCAACCCCTATGAAAAGGGGGTGTCACAACACATACTGTGCTCCAAGCTGCTTAGCAATGTATTGTACAGATGAGCACAATGTGCTCTGTGGGATAGCAGTGAGCCTGGACTACTGGCCAGCTGGGAGAAGGCCCCATAACATAAGGAAAGGGCACTTTCTGAGTACTAGGCTCTAGACACATACTGTCGCTCATCTAAATGTACGGATTTCAGCTTTAACTTTCAACCTCATGGGCCTCTGTCTCCTCCTGTGCAGAACACAGTCAGGAGCAGGTCAAACCACCATTAGCCTCCTGAGCAATTCAGTGTTTTTTTAAATAGAAATTATAGATCAAATGACAGATGCTTATAGTAGGTAAGCCATGAGGGAGCTAGCCTTCAAAGCCTTTATAAAATAAAAGGAAAGTTTGAGATGCCTGGGGCCGCCTACTGAATTTACACCAAACGTCTCTCTTCTTCCTTACTTTCCTGTCCTCACCCCTGCGTCTCTCCAGAATCTCACTTTCTCAGTTTCTCACACATGCTCCTTCTAACACCTGGACTTGTCATATGACCCTGTGCTGAGCTGCTCCCATGATTATCCCCCTCTCTCAGTTTTCAGATGGGGAAGGTCAGACCCCGGCCTTTATTTCTACAGCTCTTCCCCACCGGGGCACCTGCTGTCCTGCAGGGGCTCAGCGCAGTCTTTGTGAGTAGATGGTGCAGGGGTAACTCGTGAGCGAAGAAGGAGGTTGTCATCGAGAAAACAAGAACGCAGAAGCACTGTGCCAATCCATACTTGGTATTTTGAAACTTGAAAAAACTTTGTTAAGTTCTACGCTGTTAAATTGTGGCAAAAGACACACAGATAAAATTTGCAACCTTCGCTATTTTTAAGTGTACTGTTCAGTGGCATTAAGGACATCTACGCAGTCATTCAAACACCACAACCATCCATTTTCAAAACTCTTTTTATCTTCCCAAACCAAACTCTGCAGCCATGAAACACCACCTGCCCCCATCCGCCACCCTGGCTGCTGATGGTCCCCCACTGGACTCTGGGACGCTCCCATGGTTTGGCTGTGGTGAATACTGCCACTGGAAAGACGGGTGCACACGAGTGCCGGACACCCAGCTTCTCACCCTTTAGGGTGTGTCTTACACCATCTGTGATGCCATAATACCTGAGGCTGGGAGATTTATAAAGGTTCTTTGGGCTGTACAGACGCATGTGGCAGCATCTGCTTCTGGTGAGGACCCCCAGGGCTTCTGTTCATGGCAGGAGGTGCAGGGGAGCCCATGTGTGCAGAAAACGTGGTGGGAAAAGGCAGGAGAGAGGGGGGGGTGCCAGTGCTCTCAGCAGTCACGTTTCTCTCACTCCACGCCTGGAGACAGCTCCGAGCCGTTCCCGAGGGGTCTGCCTGTGTGACCTGGGCACCTCCCCTGGGCCCCTGGCCAATGCTGAGGATCAAATTTCACATAAGATTTAGAAGGACAGACACCCAAACCACATCATCGCACACACCCAGGGATGAAATTTCTGGGCCACACAGCACATCCTCAAGTTATCTACGTTGCCTCCTCACTGGTCCCCACAGCGGGCAACCCTTTCCCAGCCCACTAACAGTAATGGTGCACCAGCTGCTCAGTCGGACTCCAGTTTCTAATCATCATCACTATTTGCTGTTTTTTTTATAGTAGCCACCCTAATGGGTGTGAGGTGGCATCTATTCCGACATGGTTGGGATTTGTGTTTTCCTAATGATAGTGATATTGAAGACCTATTATATGCTATGGGCCGTTAGCTGTGATTTCTGCTTTGGGTAAGGAGTTCATTCTCATCAGCCGGTGTACAGGTGTTTAAACTTCTTGTTCCGCAGTTGAGGCTCTGAGTTATAATTCTCTGTGGCTTGTGACTGGCTCACAGACATTTGTGGTACTGTCAGCCGCAGCCACCCTGCAGCGGAAGGTTTGCCTCTATCTTGTTTGATTCCCACCAAACCGGGAGTCACTGTGTTGTTGCCCCAGGGCAGAGATGAGACTGAGTCACATTTTTATAAGACAGCACCACCGGGTATCAGCCCGCATGCTGCTCAAACTCTGGACATCCAACTCTCAGGTGATTTATTAGCCTTACATGTTGTGCTCCTAGTAGGCAAGCCACGTGAGTGCTAGCCATCAAGAAAAAGCACAGCCTTCAAACAATGCAAAGATTCTTCTATGTTTAGTTAGACTCAAGTAAGAGAGAACCCTGAAAAATAAATGTGGCTGCAGGCAAGCCTGGGTAGCCCTTACCCTGAAGCATGGGCACCTTGCCTTGTGCCTGCACACAGCCTAGAGAGTCATGGAAGTGTTAATTACAGATGGGCCTTGATTTATGCTGTTAGGTAAAATGCTGTTTTGCAGAAAGGAGAAAAAAATAAGACCTAGTTAAGCAATTTTTTTATTAGCCTTCGGTCATGTTCACTAACCATGCTAAAGCTGATTTGTATAATTTATGCATTATATGCACGAGCATATAGTGCCATATAAAATAGATCATTTACCCAATTAATAATAGCAGCGTCCTCTCTCCTGTTAGACTAATGAATCTATCAGGGTAGCTCTTATAAATCTCGTCTTCTGTCACTTATACATAGAAACAACCTTCCATCAAGAAGCATACATTTGGATTTGGAAAAGGTCAGAGAGACTTTTAAAGCAGAAAATTACGGAATCAGGGTCGTTAGTAGCACTGAGTAATCTTGTTATTCAGCCCCCGCCCGTGCCTGGCAGCTCCAGCACCTGCGCCCCTGCCCGTCGAGGATGGAAATCAATTTCTGCAGCTGATTCATTTTCCTCCTCTGCTCCTGAGCAGCCTCCCCCAAGACCGTTTTTGGAGAAGGACTTCAGAGCACGTCCAGAGAGTTTTACCACTGGCGTTTACTTCTATTGGTTCTTAGATCTCTGGGCTCCTTTGCAAGGTGGGTCCCTCTGTGATTTTTTAAGTGACACTGGGTTCATTCCGTGTAGAAAGGAGCAGGTTGTTTCGCAGGGTGGCACAGAGAGTGCGGAGCACACGCGGCCTTTCCCACCTCCCGCCGCTAGGGGGCCTCAGCTCTGGGAGGGCGGAGCTCGCCGGGCCCCACACCGAAGAGGTGGCCGCTCCCACATCCTGGGCTGGGTCCTGGGCTCATCCTCCGCGGTTCTCATCACGGGAAAACCAACTATTAACTAGCAGGAGAGCAGAGATAACTGTGCCCAGTGCAGACACAGGGAAGAAATGGGAAAAGTGGGGACATTTGGCAGAATAAGGAGCCCGGGATGGTGGGGGCTGCTGGGGGCGTCCAGTGTCCTGAGAAGTGGCTGATGCTGCAGGGGCCGAGCAGGTGCAGGTGCACGTTCGCCTGGAAACGGGCTCAGCCCACAGTCTGGTCCACTGAAAGGGGGTGCCAGCAGGTGTTCCGAATACTACAAAACGTGATTCTCCTGGGAATGAGAGAGATTGCTGAAGTCACAAATATCTGCCAAAGGAGGTCAACCAGGGTTAAAGGGATCTCTTGAGGAAAAGCCCTGGTCACATGTGGAGCACAGGCATGGTGGCTGATCCAAATTAAGGTTCTGACATGTGCAAAAATGGACCCGGGTTTTCTTAGTCTTAACATGAAAAAAGGAGTGGAAACGTACAATTTCCATATTGGTTATATATTTTTTTCATTTTTTTCATATTGTTTAGATGTTAAGGTGGTAAGATTTTGAATACATTTGGATTAAATATAATGTTAAAATTAATTTTATCAGTTCTCTTTTTGCATTTTCCAAGGTACTTATGAGAAAAGTTGAAATGGCACTTGTGATTCATGATTTACTGACCCGTGTTCCCACAGGACTTCACACAATCTTTGCTATGAGGTGTGTGTGTCCCTGAGAGGCGAGGCAGTGGTCAGCACCCCCAGGTGAACTCGACCCCTAACTCTAACTCATAGAGCTGTGTTTCTCAATCTTCCTAATGCCGCAATGTATTTTCATTGTTACAAAGGGGTTGTGACCCACAGGTTGAGAACCACTGTCATAGAGTGTTGGTAATTCTTCCTCAAGACACCAACTTTCCACAGTAAATGGTTTTAGAACCCTGTCATAATGACATTTTCTTTTTTGACTCAGACTAATTCAGCCTCAGGTACACGTTACAAGCTTCTGACATGTCCACAATGATTTAATGTGAATTTGAACATGTTTGTTACAGACAGAAGATCAAGACACAGCCAGTAAGGTAAGCAAGGCTGGTGAAACTTTTTTTTTTTTTTTTTTTTTTTTGAGACTGAGTCTTTCTATGTCATCTTCGGTAGAGTGCTATGGCATAACAGCTCACAGCAACCTTAAACTCTTAAGTTCAAGCAATTCTCTTGCCTCAGCCTCCCAAGTAGGTGGGACTATAGGCGCTCACCACAACACCCGGCTATTTTTTTGTTGCAGTTGTCAATTGTTGTTTAGCTGGCCCTGGCCAGGTTTGAACCCACCAGCCTTGGTGTATGTGGCTGGCGCCGTAACCACTGTGCTACAGGTGCCGAACCCAGTGAAACATTCTTAAAGCTCAACTCTTTAATCTTATAATCTGTTAAACAATTCATACTCTTTAAGTATTAAACATCAATCTCTCTCTAAATATGTACATGTCTTTACAGGTATTTAAATGCTCAGTACAAATGTATCCAATTCAACTCTCTAAAATATAATTAAAACCATTCATCCATTATACAAAATTATTTTAAATGCTTTAATCATTCTAAAAATACACCTGAAAAAACATAGAAGGTATGAAACGAATTATAGGAGTCATTATTAGAAACCTGTCATTCAACTGGCTTTAAAAACATTAACATTTAAATGCACCTTCAATGAGCAGGTGGATTTTCACATCTGTTGGACAATCAGGCATAGATAAGGCACAAGAGGATAAGGAAGTGACAGGTCAGGAAATGGAAGGGCCAAGGCTTCTCATACCGCAGGAGACAGAGCAGCTATTCACCCTGGAAGGCTGTGGACCATCACAGCTCCTGACACTGACACCGTGGGCTCCCACCTGGCAAAGCCTCAGCAGAAGCATACAAAGAAACAATACCTATTCACTTCTTTAAGAAATGAAAATAAAGTTTCATACCACAAAACAGATTTTTTTTAATGTGTGCATTTTATAGCAAAAAGCTCTGAGCGTTTATGTGGACATGACCTGAGCAGGTAACACGTGGGTGAATCAAGTGTGAGGGGCGCTGGGGTTTGTGCGTTCCCTTTCATTTTAAAATACATGATTTACAGCCTCCAGGTTAAAAAGCAAACAAATCTTTGAATTTCCTGGAACTTGAAATACTTGAAAATTATCTGGGTTGGAAATGACATCCACTTTCTGCCCCATCCAATGTTCCCTACCTGAGCTGGGCTGGAGCAAATCACCCTGCCAATGACTCTTCCCGCACATGGATTTGCTTTCTTCGGAACACTGGCGCCTGTTCACCAGGCCAGCTGGGACCTGATAGCTGAAAGATACAATCTGTCTCTTTAACTCATTCTGGGTCATTAAGTCATACTCAGCAGAGACCGGGAGCCACCATGAGCTGGCACGGACTTCGGCTACTCCTGGGTCCCCTCTGCCCAATTCCACCATCTTCACAAAGTTCCTCACCAGCTACTGAGATGAAAGAGCTCGGTGTCTTGGCCCTTAGCCAACACAAATCTCGCCCTTCCCAATTGTCATGGAGCCCTCGCTGTGTCACCCACCTGTGCGTTCCTGAGTTTTTCCATCTGAGAAAGTGTGAGGGTGGCACCCAGCTTGTGTGTGAGTTGTGAGCAGTAATGCATCAGCAGACATGAGCACCGTGGTGTCTGGCACTGTCTGTACCAAGAAACACTAATGATTGCTGTGCCTGTTTCCTGGGTGGGCAGTGATAGGGGTGTCAGGTGAGTGTAGAACGCCCAGCTGCATCTGAGTTTCATGTGAGCTGTGGCTGCTGATGGAGGCAGCGGTCCTGAGCAGCCCCCAGCTGCCGCCCACGAATCTCATACTCAGATTCCAGGGGCCAGGGAGCAGCACATCACACTTGCCCTGCTCAGGCAGCCAACATCGCCCTGCCGCCCAGTGCAAAGTGAAAATGGAAGGGCCCTTGTTCAAAAGGAGTTGGAATCTTGAAACAAGGAGAGCAGATCTCGTGTGGACCCTGAGGCGGCTCCCTGCTGTGGGCCTGCTCCTTGCCACCTGAGGCTCAGCGGTGGGAAAGTTTGAGAAGCTTTGGCGTATTTTATTTTTATGTCTCTTGCAAATAAAAGATCCTTTGATCCTTCTTTGGTGGCCTGGTGATCTTCCCATGTGCGTCCTACACCCTTGTCTGTGTAATTCTGTGTCCCCTGCATGTCCGAGCACTGGGAATTAACACAGGAATAGCAGGCAATAGCTCTCACTGAGCGCTCACAGTCCAGCCAGGACTTCCTTCCGCCTGCGCTGCAACTTTGAAGACGCCCTTGACGGAGATTGCTCAGACCATCCCCGACTGGCAGACACCTACGAGATACAAAGCCAGTCAGGGAGCTGAGCAGGTGACAGTCGTCAGTGGCAGCTTGGGGAACATGAGCCCAGTTTATTCAGGGCCCAGACTTCCTGCTTTTGGTCACCCTACCATGCTGTAGAAAAGCTGAGTAAGACACAACTATCTTCTCTCCAATTCCCTGTTCTACAATTTTTGTAAACACAGAAAGTAACCTTAGATACTTGTTTGTCATCGAGCAAGATAAAGACTGTGGCACCCCTGCTCCCTGCAGGAAGGCAGGACTTGGAGGGTGCCTCTGGGTCCACATGGGCAGGTGCAGAGCTGCAGGGAGCAGAGGCAGCACCCAGGAGGTCTCCTGAAGTCCCCGAATCTCCATCCTTTCTCAGCCGTAAAGTGCCCATTCCCAAGTTCCTTCTGCCCTTGTTAAGATGCATGAAGCTTTGTCAGGTTTATGATTCTCTCTACTTTCTAGGCTGGGCTGATTCCTGATAAGCACTCCTTTTAATTATTCATTAACATTTATTGCCTTTCCTTATCAAGAAGTGGTGTTGAACTTAAGAATTCTGCCTTTTTTTTTTCTCCCCTGAAGCAAATTAGTGCCCTTGGCTTTCCAACCTCTCCCCAAATTTTAGCCATCCTCAAAATCCAGTTATTAGGAAGCAAGGGATCAAAATCCCCCACCCACATGTTACCCCAGAGGTGAATCTGGGGTCGGGCTCAGCTTCCCAAATGTCTCATCTGCGAAGGGGTTTTATAGCCTTGCAAATAAATGGCTATCTGAGAAAACCTTCTTTGTTCAAATGGCCAAATGTGGTGGGACAGGGCCCATTTGATTTTTTTAAGTGGTCAGATGCCTTTAGAAAAGAATCATTAGCACTAATTAGATTTATTTAAGTTGATTAGTTGTAACAGGGTTGTGTGGGAATGGCCTGGTGCAGTTCTGTGTGCAAAGAAGAAATTCTGGTAAACCGGACCATTTCTGATGCCCACCTAAGTCTACCCTCAGCCAGGGGACATTTCATCCACTTCTTCTTCTGCAGGTCTTTAATCTATACAATGACGGCGGGCTCCCAATCACACTGCTGCCTGTTTCATCCCAGCCAGGACAGCTTTGGTGCTGCGGACACAGGGCACCCACTTCAGGGTTAGAACCACAGGTGTGGCTCACAGCCTCCCGCACTCAGACCAGCAGGCAGAGCCAGGGCCCTTTCCCCTGCACATCAAGAGAAGGGTTTGTATTTTTTATTTTTCTCTCCAGGACTATCACCTGATAATGTAAGTGTTTCAATTATAGACACTACCTGAAAGTATACCCGTCTGGGAGAGAACCTCATTCAGGAAGGCCCAGCCATAAATGCAAGTTTGACAGCTGAATTTCACCTGCTCATTAGATTTATAAACATCCTTTCTGACATATGCTGAAAGAGGATCCTGTTATCTTGACAAGAGTCCTATAAAGCACGGAGTAAGAGAGAGGGGGACCAAGAGGAAGGGTGCTGCCACCGGAGGATGTTTTCACCTGAATTTGCTCACTGTCGTTGTAGGAGGTGAACAGAGGCCCAAACCAGGACGGTGGGATGGGGAAGGGGTGCCGAGCTGTTTTCTCCTACATAGAAGTGGACAGAGCCCTGGGACTCTGCAGCTTCAGGGAAGGCAGGGCAGCGACAGGGCTGTGTGGAGAGGGACAGGCGTGGGGTGCCGCCTGCCAGCTCTCTGAACTTCCAGGGCTCAGAAAATGATGCTCCCGCCTGTGGTGCTTTGAATGCTGGACTGAAGTCGGGGCCTCGAGGCCTCCCTGGGACCCACCGCCCATCTCCCACCCTCTGCCTCTCCCAGCTCACAGGAGGCTCTGCTGTTTGCAGTTCCCTTCTCTATCTGGACACTGGAACCCCAAAGGGCAACACCACGGCCCTCAATATCCTACCAGAAATTTTATTAACTCAAGGGGTTTAAAATTCTTGTCATAGAGGAAAAGACTGGAAATTAAACATCAGACAAAGTTGTCTGTTCCCTGGTCCCCTTCAATGTCCAAAGAGAACCATCTGCTTACTGTTGTTGAAGAATTGGGCTGATTCATTTCCCCTAAAAGTTGCTACCCCTCAGAAATTGTCACAGTTCCCCCATCCCCTCTTCCTTGTGAACGAGGTATAGAAGGCCCTGGGTCCCTCTGTGTCATGGGGAAATTGTCCTCCTGAGATCCCCCAACTTACACCAGCTAAATAAACGCATATGCCTTTTCTTCCACTAATCTGTCACTTTCAACAACCCTTTAGAAAGCAGAGGGGGAGATTTCTGATGCCCACCTACGTCTCCCCTTAGGACCCAGTGTTGCCCCTACGAGCCCCTCAGGACTCAGTTCCCCACTTATAAAATAAGAATAGAAATGGCTGGCCCCGTAGAGTGCAGCTGCAAACACTGAGTGGGATTCTGGGTGCAGAGCCTGCGAGGACCCCACGTGGGCAGCACTGGGCAGCGCTGGACAAATGCCCACCTCCCAGCCCCTGGCCCCAGAGCATGGCTGGTCTCCCCACTGCCCTACTGAGCTCCTGATGTCTATGAAGAAATTCCCTTCCCAAATTCACCCTAATAAGTGTCTCCTTTAGACTTAGATATATATTAAGAATTTAAAAGCAACATCTTTGCCTTCCAGCCTACAGGACTATTGTGACCCCAAGCTCAGACACAGGACAGAGGAGTAATAATGGTTTTATGTGATACTAAACACCGAGGAAGAGAAATGTATCTGAAATGGTACTTGCAATCGTGCGAAAACCAGTGTCACACAAAAGGTCAAGTAAGGTAGTTTACCACAAAGTCGCTGAATTTAGAGAAATGCGTTCTTCAACTCATGCCCGCACCAGAATGTGAAATCTCAGGAGGAAGAGGGCTGGAGTGCCTGGAAGGGCGTCATGTGGGCAGCTGACTGGGGTGCCCAGCTGTGCTAAGATAGGGGTAGACCGGAGCAAGAGGAACTGATCCGGGTAGACCGGAGCTAGAGGAACTGCAGGGGGCCAGGGCCACCAGGCGGAGAAGGGTCCGGAGCTGCCCTGGCTGTTAAGGCTGCGAATCGGAGACCCCTGACTCCATGGAACCCAGACAGCTCTGACCCATCCTGACCTGGGTCACTTGATCTCCTAAGCAACGTTTTCCAAGGAAGACCAGGCCAGGCACATGTCCACCGGGTCTGAAAAGCTCCATGTCACACCCGGAAACACTCAAAGCAGGTGGGGAAAGTGACAGCAGGTCCCATATGAAAATAAACAAGAATCCATTTAAATAGAATGAGGATAGTTCTGCTTGAGATTTTTTGTTTGTTTGCAAGCACCATCTATAGGTCCAGTTTTTATTTTCTGAGAAAGAGTCTAGGAATTCCCTCGGGGTTCCGGCCTCTGCAGAGACCCCCTCACCGGGGCTGGCGTGGGGGCTTCTACCATCCCTCATTCCTGCAGGACCCCTCACCCGCAGCGTCCCATCCTCAGCAGTGTCCTGTGGCGTGTCCTTGATCTCACTCTGCCCCTTCTGGTGCTGTCCATCCCAGACACCCTATTTGCTGCCCTTGGCCACGCCCCTCCTCTCCGAAATTGCACCTGTCGCGAAGATCCATCCACACTGGGGAGAATGCAGTTCCCATGGCAACTAATGTGCTTCACCAGGGAATAGGTGTTCTCAGGTACAAGTAGAGTGAAAATGGAAGCAAATGCAGGTGACAGGCCACACCTCGGAGGAGGGCAGTCCTGTATTCGGCATAAGGGCCACTTCTAAGGACAGTCTCCGAGGCTAGTTCTGGGCAGCCGTCACATCCCAGGTCAGCGTCATCCCCGTGGCCACCATCGTGCGGTTCACGCTCATCGAGTGCACACAAGTACTTAGCTGCGTCCGGGGAAAATCCATCTCTCTCTTTTACCAGATTAAGACAATAATGATAAAAGGCTACAAAATGTTAATGTCCTCATATGCAAGGCCGAATGCCACTGACGGCTGCAGTAAATGCCTTGCTCAATGATTCATTGTTTCTTAAGAAAAAGTGGAAGAAAAAGAGACGGAAAGAAGGAGAAAGTCACTCTAGTTAGCAGTAGGCTGACACCGCCATCACACAAAGCGTGACCAAAGCAAAGTCACTTAAACACGGGGACCTGAGTCGGGGGCAGAGGTCAGTGGGAAAATCCCAGCATCTGAGTGAGCTGGGGGAGCGCTCACAGCACGTGTTCCTTCCTGGCTGACGTCCTGCGCATGCTCACAGCACGTGTTCCTTCACGGCTGACGTCCTGCGCATGCTCACCACGTGTTCCTTCCCGGCTGATGTCCTGCGCATGCCCACCACGTGTTCCTTCAAGGCTGACGCATGCTCACCACGTGTTCCTTCACCGCTGATGTCACGTGCATGCTCTGCACATGCACACATGCGTGTACACACATGCACATACAACACACATGCACACATGCATGTGTACACACATGCACACACAAACACATGCACACACACAAACACATGTACACATGTGTGTACACACATGCACACACAAACACATGCACACACACAAACACATGCACACATGCGTGTACACACATGCACACATGCGTGTGTACACACATGCACACACAAACACACGCACACATGCGTGTGTACACACATGCACACACACAAACACATGCACACATGCGTGTACACACATGCACACACATGCACACATGCGTGTACACACATGTTCACACTCACACTAATACACATGCACACACACACACACATGCAGGCATGAATGGAAAACTGATGAGTGCTGGATAAGTCTGTGCAGTCCAGTTAACAGGGATGTGTGACGCCATCATCCTGGCTTTGACCTTGAACTGCAGCTGTAGAAGAGGATGTTGTGGGGCAGAGCACTGGGCTTGGGACCTGAGACTCTCCAGACAAGTTTTACAACTTCCTGTTATTCTCTAATTATTCCCAAATACAAAATACCATTTCCTTTTGCCTTTAGTTGACACACAATAAAGGCGCATGTTTACAGGATACAGAGCGATGCCTTGACACCTGTGTGTAATGTGTGCGGTGACCAGATCTGGGTGGTCAGCACATTCGTCACTGCCAGCGTTTCTTTGTGTTGTGAACATATGTAGTCCTCTCTTCTAGCTGTTTGAGAATGTGCTCAAAATTGTCACTGACCATGCTCACCCTACAGAACACCAGGACGGATTCCTCTTATCCAGCTGCAACTTCAAACACAGTGTGGTTTAACGATCTCACAGCACAGCAGTGCCCGTGAACAGCTCCGTGAATGACGCGATGGAATCCCCAGAAGCCTATAGGACCTGAGGTCGTTATCCTTCTCCTTCCCCCAACCCCCTCATTTCATGATCTCAGAGTTCCTGGAGGATGCAAACTATTAAGAAATAAACCAATGTATTTATCTTAAAACCACATATAGGTGCTGGGTGGGGGTGTTTAGGGCCTGTCCCCAGAGCTCATCTGGAGCCCCAAACAGGAAATGCATGAGAAGCTCCAGAGACAGAGGCTGGGAGAAGGCACCTCCCGTATGCTCTCACCCAGTCCTGTCTTCTCTGGAGCATTCTTTGGCACTCCTGGAGGGTCAGGCACTCACACCCAGGTCTCTGGTGCTGTGGCTGAGCTCTCAGCTGTGCCCCCCCGGAGACTCCCTCCCTGCCACCACAGGACAGCCCCAGGCAGCACCAGGCCTTCCTGCTGACAGCTGTGGGCCACACGATCCCATCTACTGATTACCTTCCAATTCAGAGACGTGCCCCTCTTAGCAAGGGACAAATGGCACACTTCTCACTAAGCGCTGGCGTGCAGTTTCTGAGTGGAGATACGTTTCACAGAAGACAAGTGACACCTAAGACCCCAAGGACATGCACCCCGAGAGCTGCCCAGTCTTCCCTCTCTGTGAGCACGTGGCTCTTAGAAATATATTGTCACTGCTGCTGATAAGACCAAATGGAGAAAACACCCCCCTCAGGCCTCCTGAGAGGAGAGGCCCAGGGCCGGACAGGAACATAGACAACTCAGCTGGGATTTCCCTTAGTGGCAGAAGGGAAGGGGACCAGGGGACAAACGTCTTAGAGTTGAGTTTCTGTCTCACAAGCTGTGGCCTTCGGAAGACGTGAGCCTGAAGTCTTTCAATGGACGACAGCAGAACAGATTGGCTCTGATCTAGCGGGAAGATCCTCTGTCAGCGGTTTGCAGAGACTCTGCTCGACGCTTCCGGACCGTGCAGTCATAATTACCTTCTGTGCAAGGCGGCCGGGGAGACTCGCTCGACGCCCAGCGCAGAGCACCACCAGACAGCCATATGGCTCTCCTGCTCCCACTGCGATATTTTTATTCAGAAATTTCCGCTTGGGCCCTGATTTTTGGCTGCCGGATTCCTGAATCTGTCTTGTGGGGCCTCCATGCCCGTGGTGAGGCTGAGGACCTGCCTTTGGATATGGGGAAAATGATTCATAATGGAACCAGAGAGATTCTTTTAATGAACTTGCCCCAGGGGATAGAAAGCTCTTTTACGAGCAAATTTAATGAATCATAATGAATTTCATCATTCGAAAAGGATACGTGTACACTGTAAAGGAGCCAGAGCTAACCATCCCAGCTCAGGCGGGGAGGAACAATGGGGGTACTCACACGAGGAATGTGGGGGCAGAAAACGGGAAAGGTGAAGCTTTCATGTGACTGTTGAATGTTCATGCTGAGGCCTGTGAATACGTCACACCTAATCTCTGAGGTTAATTCTCTACCAAAGTAACGATGAGTGCAGATTGCATAGGACTTTTCTATAGGGGCTCATAAAGCTTTCTCTCAAGCTTTGTTTTTGGTTTTTAGAAAAAAGAACTCTCCTACAGGTTAGCCCATGTGAACCTTCTCATGAAGCCTCGTCCAGCTCCCCCACTGAGCTCCCGAAGGTCAGGTCTCCAGCCTGTCTCTGCCATCAGAGCACAGCATGAGTCCCTAAAATCAGGGACATCCCCAGGGCACAGAGAGCACAGGGGGGGTCTTCCCGGCTCCTGCAGGGGTGGGGGCAGAGCTTCCCTCGCCCCTCTGGCCACCCAAGCCCCGTCTTCCATACCTGCCCACAGTTGGCCTTGTGTGTCCCTTAGTTACGCAGCTTTGGTGGGTACCTGTTTCAACAAGGTGGACAACACGTGAGCAAAACCCTTCTGAGATGAGTCAGAGAAATGGGGTGTTTGGAGGTGAGAAGAGCTCCAGGAGGCATGTGAAGAGTGGGGAGAAACGGAGCAGGTGAGATGTGGCCGCCTGGGCTGCGCCAGGGACCTGGTCTTGGAAAAAGCTGGAGACAGGCGGTGGGTAACTCGGTCTGTTTCACCACACACGAACTGGGGGTGCAAGTACAGAGTGCAGGGACTCAGCAGGCAGATGACATCTCCAAGTGGAAAATAGTGGAAGGCGCCTCACCCGACTCGCTCTGCGACCCAGGTAGACGATTGTGCCTCTAACTTGCCCTGAAGCTCAGGCAGACAGATTCCGTGGGGCATTTTTACGGTACCCCTGACCTGTATTTCTGCTTGCTCAGCTCAAGCCCAGGCTGTGTAGCTGATGCAGGTGGCAGTCACTGGTCCCCAGGGAAGGGTGGCAACCCATTTGTTGTTTGTTTTTTAATTAATTAATTTATTTTTATTTTTACATATACATGTGTTAATTAGGTTTCCACTTCTTGCCTTCACAGAATTTAAAAGGCTTAAAATTTAATAACAATAGCAATGTTTAAGATAAGGACTAGAAACGAAAATTACATAAAGAATGAAGATAAATACATTCAGAAAAGGAAACAGATGATTACTGCATCAAAATATTAAGCAATATTGATATTAATAATGCCAAGAAAGTAACGTTCATATTGTCAAATAAGAGTATGTCTATTATAGAATGCTTTGACTCTGATATGTTGTTTAGGATATTGCATCCTCATTTATAAGTGAAATATGTTTGTAATTTCCCTTTATAACAATATATTTTTTCCAATCTCAATATAAGGTGTATCCAGATTCAAGTAGAATGATTTTGAAATATTTCTTCTTTTTCTATTGTCTATAAGATTTGGCATGATCAGTTTTTTGAAACTCTCTTTTACTTTTATTTATATAATATTAGTTGTCTGTTTTTTGAGACTTTGAAAAAATTAAGAAGTTAACTGATGACTTCATACTGGGCAAGCCGTTTGTTGAATATAAGAACACTACCAAGTAAAGACGTGTAAGATGGTGACTTTGTGACTATTCAGTGCAGGTAGTAAATAGCTTGTTTAAACAGAAGTGATAATCTTTCATTAAAACAACAGTTTCTCACTTTCCCCATTAAATAAAAGTTGAAAAATTTCAAAGGAAGTAGACTGGAGTGGTTGCCAGACTGCAGGTGCAAGTAGGACCCTCGTGTGCCTCCTCCAACTCTGCGGAGAGGTCAGGAAACCCAGTGGAATGTTTTAAGACATGGATTGACAAGTGCAAACCTTAATTTTAGGAAGATGGTTGTGGTTCCCTGAGGAGAAGGGAATGCACTTGGTCAGGAGGTAACGACACAAGCTGGGTTGTGTAGGGGAGGGTAGGCGACCCTTGCTGTCCCATCATGAACAGCAGCTAAGCAAAGACAGTCACATGGGAGATGAGTGTGGAGCCAGGGAACAGCCAGCCATGGGTGTCCAGGGGCTCCCACGCCTGTCTGGGCAACACTCCCCAAGGCAGAGCAGCAGGGCTGAGCTCTCTCAGACACCAAACTCAGACAGGGCAACAGAACACTCAGCTGTCTGGGCAAAAACCAAAACATAGTATCCTCCACTTTCTCCTTAGGTGTCTCAGTCACACTCACGATGGCCTCCGTGAGTTTTATTTCCACCTGGACATCCAAGACTCACACAGCAGTCTTCACACTGTCACTGCACCCCGTGTTTTGTACCTAGAAGAGATGGACACTTCTCAGCATGTGGGATCAGAGACCATGCAGGAAAAGGGGAAAGTACAATTACCTTTAGGAATCCTCAGATTTGGGAATCCCCAGATAATAGAAGTAGGGACTGAAACCCACGCAGACCACAGAGAGGGAGGGAGAGCAGACCAGAGATGAAGAACAGGAAGCCTGGGGTGGGGGCACTGGGGACGCGGTGGGGGTGTTGGGACACGGTGAGAGTGTTGAGGTCACTGTAGGGGTGTTGGGGACGCAGTGAGAGTGTTGAGGTCACTGTAGGGGTGTTGGGGATGCAGTGGGGGTGTTGGGAACGCAGTGAGAGTGTTGAGGTCACTGTAGGGGTGTTGGGGATGCGGTGGGGGTGTTGGGGATGCAATGAGAGTTTTGAGGTCACTGTAGGGGTGTTGGGGATGCGGTGGGGGTGTTGGGGACGTGGTGAGAGTGTTGAGGTCACTGTAGGGGTATTGGGGATGCAGTGGGGGTGTTGGGGATGCAGTGAGAGTGTTGAGGTCACTGTAGGGGTGTTGGGGATGTGGTG